>CAJNJA010020808.1:25531-66777 GCA_905231915.1 Symbiodinium necroappetens | reverse complement strand
TATTCTTTGAGATGTTTCATTCTTTTTGCCTAGGGGGTGGGCGGGTGGGTGGGGTGTAGGGGGCTGCGCAGGGGCTGCGCGGGGGCTGCCGGGGAGTCCTACGTGAAAGCCGAGCGCACTTTAGCCTCCGCAACATACCTTATTGACATGAATTAAATAGGTTTAAAGTTTGGTGAGATCTATCAGATAGAAATTGTATTCTTCCAGCTTATGTTGATAGAGATACACAAATTTATAACCAATAGTAAATTCCACTTTCGTGAATACTGCAAAATATGTTACAACTTAGTATAAAGTTGTATAAGCAGAAAAGTATGAATACTATATCAAAGTTATGCCGAACTTATATGGCGAACATATTCATACAGAACTAGTATGACTTACGGTTATTATTCTGCACTAATGGTTCTAGGACTAATTTCTATTCTGCTATGGTACGATGGTGCTGAATAGTATTTTATACCACACAGCCGCATGGCATATTACATACATACAATTATGTTTTATTGTGTTCGATAGTATTATGTTACGTTATAGGTTCTATTATGGTATGATACATTCTATTCTGTCATATTGCATTTATATTCGCATAAGATAGAATAGTACAGTTTCTATATGATAGATTTCATCAAACCTATTTGAATTCATGCCAATACGGTATGCTGCAGAGAGGCTAAAGCGCGTTTCTTCTTTTCACCTGTATATAGCTTCGAAGCCAACTTGTACGTAAAGACTTGGGCCTCCAACGCAACCCAACCCAACTCAACCACCCTCCCACCCCAACCCACCCATCCACCCACCCAGACAAAAGAAATAAGGCGAAAACAAAGGAGTCAAAAACAAATCTTCATCCTTTGTCTTCTCGCTGAGTCCCTGTCTCGAAACGAGCAAAAGTGCCGGCTCAGTGGGTTCTGCTTTTAATTCGTGCCTGTAAGCCAAGGACTGGGAGATGGACATGTCCTTTCCTGCGGAGTCAGCTCTGCAGAAGAGCCTGGAAAATCTGGCCGCAACCCAGCTTCAAAGACATCAGGGCACCTGCCATTTCTGTGCATGTGCTCCGAAGATCATCTCAGGCCAGCATGTTCGACAGCAGCCTGAACAAAATTACGTTTTGCATACGCTTCCCTGTGGAGTTTCCTCTGAGCCCACCGGAAGTGTGGCTGCGGCGGCCACGGATGAGATATCGATCTGGTCAATCAGGACCAGCAGCTGCTCCATTGAAGATCAGACAGGTAGGAAAAGTTGGTTCCGGGCTCACAATCGAAGGACCGGTGACCTTTGGTGGCCGTGTCTGCAGTCCCTAGGCCGAACCAGCAAAGGTTGCTAACTGGACTGGCTTGCATCTGTGCTTGTGTAGAACACTTCCGTCCTCGAGCACCTGAGACGAGGCATGCTGTTGGCATCTGCTGGCTGGCAGCCGGCTACCTCCATGCTTGCCGTGCTGAAGGAGGTGCAGCAAAGCCTGGTGGATTCTGGTATCGAAGCCAACACCACCGTCTGCATCAAGAAGGCTGGGATGTGCTTTCCCACAGTTGGCGTTTGTTGTGCTGGTGTGCTAAAGGAATACCCGAGAGCTTCCATTCAATTGCAGCGTCGCTTGGCTTCATACCTTGCATCGGCAAGGTAAGGCCATGCAAACAAAATGTGGGTCTTTAGCTGTATGAGCTTTGCTGGCGGAAGAGGCCAAACTGGCCCAAAAACGGGCGCAAAGGACTAAACACCGAGCTCTTCCCCACGGTGAACGGATTCTGTCAGATGGCGATGACAGCGATCTCCCCGGAAGAAGCTTCGGCCTTCCTGGGCGATCTCTCCAGGCGATACCACTGTCGGCCTCTCCCCAAAATACACTATAATACCCTATGTAAGATACTAGAATATATGCACAATAATTTATATGTAGCATCATTTAGGGTAGCATATTATCGTCTGTCTATGGAGTCGGGGCTGCAGCCGCCTCACTTGGAGCCTGGAGGCTGGAGGCCACCGACAAGATCGGGCTGCCTTTCGCATATGCGAAGCTCAGAGACCATAAGGGCCATGGGGGCCCTGGGGCTGTTTGCGATAGCGCGAAGCGAATTCTGGAGAGGCTTCGGTGGTGGTGGTGTCGGATCTTTCCGGCTTTGTCCTGGGGTGGTTCTGTGTTGTCACGCCTGCGTTGGCTTTGCCCGTGGACAGATCCGCTGCTTGTGCGACCGTCGTCCTGTGGAAGAATCCGCGGCCAAGGAACAGTATTTACAAGCGAGCCGAATTAGGCGCCGAATTGGTTTTGCCCTTGGTCTTCGAACTGAAAACACTTCTGGGGCGGAAGACTCACTGCGCCACAGCTGCAAACTCAATGCAGGCCGGCTTGAATCGTCCCTGCGAAGTTCGCATGATTGTGGCATGGTCTCCGGGTGACAGTCAGTCATCAAGGTGCCATCTTTGAGTTCATAGACGGCTTGCCGGACAATCATGTGCTAATCCCAAAGTGGGTTATGGAGGATCTCGCAATTGATGAGCAGCTTGCCGCAACATCAGTGATCCTTCTTCAAGTTCTGTTCACGTCTAATCAACTCTAAGGAGGGAGCCGTTAAGGGTGCGCGGCGTGGATCTTGATTTGGTCACTGCTGTGTTTCGATCGCACAGGGAGACGGCTTCTCTTGCTCCGGTGTTGGCCATGTTGTCGGTGCTCAAGCCCCGTACCACGGAAACCCCTCAGCAACTCGTGAACGAGGTGAAAGTTCAGCCACATAGCGTCGACTTCTATCAAGCTGTTCGGGACAGCGGCCGTGATGTTCGAGAACTGCTCACGGAATCCCTCTCACGCTTCAGTACACTCACGGAGGACTTCAACGTTCGTTCCACAGACTCCTTTCGCGAAGCCAGATTGTCAATCTGCTGTGAAACAACGGCTGCCAGGACACCGCAGTCCCCATTGAGGTGGGTGGCAGGCCTGCGGATTCAACAGGATACAGACTCCGGACGGATTTGGGCCAGTTGGGGGGTTGCATGCTGTCCCCGAGCTAGCACAGCTCAAGGGCGATGCAGCTTGTTTTGTGGCACGAGGCTGTACCAGGTGCAGGTGATCACCGTGGAGCCCCACGGTGCCGTTCGCATTATCGCCACTCGGTGCTGCCAGCATTGTAAGTGGGTCAACATCGCTCAGGTGTGTGAAAATTATCGGGCGTTGCTAAAAAGGGACTGACCAGTCAGACTACGGCAGCTGGTCCGATCTGGCCTTGCTCGACCAACAACCTGAACTCAGCCACCAGAGACCCCAATCAACTGGCAATAGGTCACCAAGACATAGCCAGGTAGGCCATCATTGCAGCTCCTCTTGGCATCATCTATTTCTTATTTACTGTTTGTTTTCTGGTGGGCCATGTGCTCGTGGCGAGCCAAGCATCTCATTTGTCGGGTTTACGTTGGCGCAGCCAAGTATCTCCTTATGTCCTTCTGAGCTAGACCAGCGAATTTGGTGAATTGTTGTGTGCCTCTTAAGGCTTGTGATGCTTTGTCCGTTGTTTGTCGGTTTTTGCAGTTGGTGGCCTGACACCTTCTTTTCGTGGTTCGTTTTGGTCCGTATGGCGGCCGAGACTAGTTTGGCTGCCGAAAGGCTGTTTGTTGTAGAATTGTAGGATCGCATGACATGTGCTAGATGTTGGAATTTCTGCAAAGGACATGGATGTACAACACCACTTCGAGTTCAAGGCGCCGGGCATCTTTCCTGAGACTCCTTCTGCCTTTACATGCAGTCAGGTGGAGTTCGAGCCCGCTCCTGATCTGGAGGATGAAGCAGCTACGAAGGCACGCGACTTGGGCATGGCAGCATATGGCGGCATAGCAGTCAAAATCATTTCGCCCATCGGAGCTTGCTTTGCTCGACCCAAGGAGTTTCAAGACCGCGCGCTGAAGTCAGTGAAGCTGCGTCGGGAACGCTCGGCTGCTGGACGACAGGAGACCCTGCATGGTTCGAGAGGTCGTTCCTGCCCACTGCGCCGCGTGAGCGGTCAGGAAATAGAAGAACGCCGCCGTGAAGCTCGACAGAAACGATACGAGGCTGGACGCAGGTGGCAGCTTTGTAGAAGTTCTTGAAACACTTCCGGCCTGCTGCCAATGTCTACGAGGGCTTGGTGGCAAGAGAGTCCGGGAACGTTATCGACAAGAGTGCCCGGCTTTGGGGCGGGGGGGGGGGGCGGTGGGCGACGCGCATTGAAGTCGAGATGCTGGCCCCCCGGGTCCCAAGGTGAGGGAACGGTGGAAGTTGGCCTCAGGATGCCCGATGGGTCACAGCTGAAAGGCGAAAAGAAGCGGTTGCAAGCGCAGTTGGTGTGTCGTTTTGGAAAGCAGATGCGCAGGCAAGTTCCCCGAGGGTGCATCCGTCGCCTGCTTGATGCTGGCTGCCTTGGAGAGCCCCTGGGCGAAAGCGGCGCTGCCTTGGGGCATCTACCTGCGCATGGCCTTCCCCAAGAAGGTGCTGAAACAAGGGCAAGAGCCGGCCCTGTCTGAGCTATGCTGTGCTCTTGCAGTCTCTGGCGACATCTGCTGAGGTGCTTGCAAGCCAAGATGTCATTGACAAAGGCTTTCACAGAAGCACCTTGAGTGTGCAGGACCTCAGTCTGCAGACAGCCACGCAGCAAATTTGCTTGCACATCCCGAAGGAGGAGCAGGCACCGGAGAAGGACGAGGAGCTCTTTGCCGTTCTGCGCGCCTGAAGCTAAGCAATAGTGCAGTCAGCGCCGCAATCTGTCGACAATGATGCCATCGTGAGAACACGCTGGGCTGAGGATGCGCCCTCCCCAAAGAAATCCGTCAGCGCCTCCGGCATGCCAGAGGCCGCCCGCTTCGTGGCGACGCGGATAAGGGGTCTTGGCAGATGCCGGTGCGGCGAAAAGGAGTTGGCTCCACCGCCCTTGCCGGAACGTGACGAAAGCGAACTCTTCTCGAGGCTGGTGTTGGCCGAGGGCCGGTCGTAACGACGTCGTCAACTCGTAAACTCTGCTTTTCTGGCCCTGGCCTGCCTCAGAACGCAGCGCGCCTTCGAGATGCAGCGCTTTCTGCGAGCAGGTTTCAACCTGGAGGAGGCCAAAAAACGCAACACTGTGTCAACTGCTGTTTAGAGCAGGAGGTTTCTTTAGATGTGCTTGATGAAGGACTGGACATTTCGGTTAAGGTCCCCTCCTTTAAGGGAGGCCTACAACAGGATCTGTGACTAGGGTATGACATCCTGAGCTTCTGAGCTGTCTGGTACACAGTCAAGTATCCTATAAAGGTTCTAAAGGTACCGTCTCAAGAGCACAATGAGACGAGCTGTTTAAGCAAGTGCGAGGCTGAGAAGAAGTTCCAGGCAGGGGAGATCTTGCCACCAACAGCAGCCTCGAGGCATCGGGGGTGCCGTGTCAGTCGCCGGTCGCCCCCTCGCAGACTTCTCTCAGGCGCCCAGAGCCGCGGCCTCCGGCCGCCCTGGCTGCGCCCGCACCTGCCTCCCCGTCACGCCCTCAAAGCAGCAGAGCAGCGACGAAAGCTGGTGTTTCATGAGAGCTCAAGCCTCCATCGGCCTTCGCGGGTTCGTGCAGGGCCCTTCCGAACGGACTTTGCCGGAATGCGTATCCACAGAATCGGCTCGGTGTTGCCTGAGTGTCTCGGTCTCGAGAAAGGACACTCCTCGCAGCGGTGTGGAGAAGTGGAGGGGTCAAAATCTCAAACTCCCGAATCCTGTTCGTCATTCTCGACCCCCGCATCGTGCCGGACGGCGCTGCGCAACGTCAGCGTGCGTCAGTCACTGTTTGCGCCTGCCGAGACTCTAGCCCCGGACCAAGGGCGGAGGAAGCAGAAGCCGAGGACGAGAAGGAGAAGCGGATTGAGGTGCGACACGTCGCGGGAAAGAGGCAGCGATGTGCTGCAGACGAATTCAGAGCCAGGCGGTTGTGGCCTTCACCGGGGCCGACCGCGAGGTGGCCAAGAGAGCGCTGGAGGAGAACCAGTGGATCGAAGAGCTGGCCGTCAACAAAGTGCTTGACTCGCTCGACCAAAGCTGAAGGCCTCTTTGCTCCGATTCTCTCGGAAGTCTCGAAGATCAGTCTGTGGGGAATTGGGTGACTGCTAATTACTTGCTCATCAGTGTGTGCTTGTTGCGAATCAGACCTCGAGCAGTGGGGCAGGCGAGCCAGAGAGCTGCGGGCCTGCTGATTCCAGTCAGGGGCAAACGAAATGAGAGCGTAGGCGTCAGATGGCGGCAGCCAGTTGCAGGCTGCCAGTGGCCAGCTCGATGTTGTACACTGTAATACGTTGTACAAAGAAGCTTACAGTACTCGCTTAATCGTGCTGGACAACGAATCGCGCCAGCCTGCAGACTTCCGAACAACTTTGCGGCCCGAATGATAGCACAGGCCACTAGGCCACTAACCAAGCATACAGCTGGCAGCTCTGGAATGGCTCAGGCTACTACAGCTAGAGTTAGAGCTTGAGGCAGGGCCTTCTACCCTTTCGCCATGCCGCAGCTGAACTTCAAGCGACTGCTGGTCGAGTGTAGCACTCGGTCGTTCAAAGCACGAGCAAGGCAAGCAAACGGGCTACGATTTTTCAATGTCGTCCTCCATGAGGTACAAGAAAGTCCAGTCCGCCATCTCTGCCGGTCAAGCTCAGGGCATTCTTCGCTGCGAGCCGGTGGGCGACAACATGCTGGACACTTGAAGAAACGATGATAGTCTCTCGGTTAGCGTCCGTGACCCTCGCATGACGGTCTCACAGTTGCCTCTTGCTGTAGGAGTGGGACGTGGACATGACCTTCCCTGAAGGCTCTCCGCTACAGACTAGCCTCGACGCCCTCGCCGCCTCTTGTCCAATGCCCATTGTAAGGGTGCAGATTGGTCCAGCATGAGGGTGGGTGCCTTAGCTCCTTTGGCTGAAGGAGAGCATGTTTGATGCGGAGATGAAGAAGCTGACGCTTAGCGTCCGCTTTCCTGCAGAATACCCGCTGAGCCCTCCAGAAGTTTGGCTGCGTCGGCCTAGAATGCGCCACTGCTCTGAGCATGCAGGAGCCAATGTGGGATTTCAGTCGCCATACTTCCGTGAGGCTCTGCCTCCCCGTTACTGAAGTTGCTTTTCTGGAGGAGCGGTGACATTTGGTGGCAGAGTTTGCAGACTCTTGTCTTTCACATTTGAGTCGCCTTTCGAACACACTTCGGCTAGGCGAGTGGGCCTGTTGATGGCGCCTAGGTTTGACATTGGCTTCTCCGGGTTGGAATCCTGTCACGGCCATGCTCAGTGTTCTGGAGGATGTGAGGCAACCGGGTCGCAGGGTGCTCAACCCAATGTCCCAGCACCCCGCCCGGAAACATCATAAACAGCTGTTGAATCAACTGCTAACGTAGCCAGCCATACTCTGTGTTTTAATTGCTGAGGGATCAAATCCTGCTTGTTGAGGGTTTTTGCACCCCTTCTGTTTTTCTCTTTTTTTCGGGTCTGCCGGGGGTGCCAAGATGTTGCTGAGCTTCTGCGTGCCGTTTTGTCCTGCCGATTCAAGACTTCGTTTGCTCCTGGGCGAATCGAGCAGTTGATATCTAGTTGACGTGCTCTTTGGCATTAATGCGTTTGACCAGAGGCGGCTGGGAAGCGAAGGCGGCACCGAACGGAAGAAGCAGGTTAGGGAACAGAAAACGACGGTTTTACTTCTGGACAAGCATGTCGGACACCGGGTCATGTCTTGGGCTGCCTGGGAGCACCACGCCCCTTACACCGGATTATCGAAACCCGCTGGTCACGAGTAATATGATGGAGCGGATGTAGGCGACCTTTTGCCCGTGATCTGTGTTGTGCTAAAAGACTCATCCTTCAAAAAAGTCGTTTGCCGTGTGAAGATGCGGACCTTGGTAGCCATCGCAGTGGAGCACGAATGTCCGGAACTACCCCGCCGGGGAAGTAGAATACCGTCCGCCGCAACGAATTTTTTTCACGGGATCCTACCAAATTGCCATACCTGACGAGTAGAACCAGGCATTACCGTTTCCGAGCTCGCTTTAGCTTCTGTCTTTGAGCCACCCGAACCCGCGGTTCCACGTCTAGGCACAAAATGCCCAAACGGCAAGGCCCTCCCAGGCGCTTCTTTCCTTTTTTTCTTTGCAATAGGACAGGCAAAATCAGGACCAAGTAAACAAGCCCCCTAAAAGGGCTTGAGGGTTTGGGGCCTTGGCAACAGGAGTTTGAACCTATGCCAGAGGCAGAAATAGAAATCGAGAGCCCAAAACGAGATCAGCACCAAAACAAATTCAAGTGCTGGCTTACTTGGTGCAGGCATCTCAGGTATTCAATCCGACCGTCAATGAAGTCCTTGCCTGGCTTGTTCAAGTGTGAGCGTCAAACCCTTAAACCCCGAGCGTCCACAAGGGATGCTCACTTCGAGCCATGCAGCACGATGGCTCCCCAGGGATTTCGTGGAAGCATCCCAGATCGGTGGCACCTGGACGCTCATCGCGTATGGCATCATGCTGGTAGTGTTCCTGTTCGAGCTGGCATCCTTCATGAGCCCGGGGTACACCACCATGATGACCCTGGACAAGGCAGGCAGCGATTTGCTGAAGATCAACTTCGACGTAGATGTGCATGACATCGAGTGTCGGAACCTCCAACTCGTCGTTTATGCTCAAAACGGCAAAGAAAAGCTTGGCGTGCTCGGAGAAGATTTCTGGCTTCGATCCATCGACGCTTCGGGGAAAACTTTTGGAGTTTCAATAAAGCCCCAAGAGTATCAATGGCAAGGGCAAGAAGAAGATGACCATGACAAAGTCATGCAGAAAGTGCGGCAGCAGGATGGCGCGGAGGAGATCGATTCTGATTGGGCTTCCTCGCACGATGGCTTTAAGCACAAGAGCTTCGAGCATGTCATTCAGGGCCATGATTTCACTTTCATCAACTTCTTTGCTGGATGGTGCAGCCATTGCCAGAAGTTCGCCCCAGAGTGGGATCAAATTGCCGAGAAGATTCACGGCAAAGGTGATGCTCCAGCCATGAAGTTCCCCGACAAGGACGGCATCGAGCGCCCCATTCGGCTGATCAAGCTGAACTGCGTGGACTTCAAGGAGACCTGTGTGGAAAAAGGCATCGATGCCTACCCTACATTGCGGCTCTATAAGGCCGACGGGTCCTTTGCAGTCTATGATGGTCGTCGTGGGGAGGCGGAGATCGTTCGCTGGCTGGAGAGGATGGCGAAGATGAGAAGCTATGGCTGGGGTAAGCACCATGAGACCTTCGAGCGTGGCTGCAACGCCCGTGGCCGGCTGCAGGTGCCGCGTGTGCCTGGGCACTTGGAGCTCATGGCCGGAGGTGGTGATCAGACGCTGAACCCTAGGATGACCAACGTCAGTCACACCATCAAGCACTTGTCCTTCTCGGATGCAGAGGATGACACGTACAGCCGCAAGACACCGCTTCTGGCAGCGCGCTTGCTTCAGCAGGGCTGGAAACACTTCCCCGGCGAGGTCACACGAAACTTGGCGCCATTGGATGGTCGCAAGTTCGTGACCAGCGGCTTTCATCAGGCTTACATCCATGACCTGAAGGTGGTGAGCACCGTCGCGGGTAAGGAGACGAGCTACCAGTTTCAGCACCAGGCTCGGATATCGAAGCTGCCCGAGGCCGCCATACCTCAGGCGCAGTTCCACTACGACATCGAGCCGTTTTCCATCCACGTGAAAACGGATGAGAAGAGATGGTACGATTTTGGCACTTCCCTGTGTGCGGTGCTGGGTGGTGCCTTCGTTGTCCTCAGACTTGCATCCCGGTTTTCCGTGCACCTCTCCGCCTCCCTGAAGCTTGGAGCGAAGGCTCAGCGGGGAGGTGCCATGAGCATCGGCCACTTCGAATGATCCTTCGATCGCGATCGCGACGTGGTGCTCAGAGCCGCGAGAGCTCAGGCTTAGAATGCTTAGAGCTTCCTGACAGACCCATGCGCCCGGAGGACGCCGAGGAAAAAGGGCCGGGAAAAGCCCCGAGCCTCATCTTCACTTGGTGTTGCTGGTCGCTTTATCGCTGACCTGTAGCTTCAGGAACTCGCGCTGCTTTCATTTTCTTGTAGCTCTTATTTTGTCCCCCACGGTTAGGCAATCTTTGCTGGACTCCGGCATTCAAGCCTACACCACGGTCGCCATCCGGAAGGACACAGACCAGCTCCGACTTCGTAAGGCGACACGAGAGATACGCGACAGCTCAGCAACCCCTTAATTTTCGTTCGGGTTGCGGGCGTGGACGGTGCATTAGTTTTCAGACGTGCCACAATTTGCCTCACCAAAAACACACATTAACAAGTCTTACGGTAATTCTGAAGGGTTGCGAGCCCGTTGACATTTCTTTCAAGAGCCATCTCATGCATGACTGATTGGTTATCATGTGCTCAAGCCCCTTGTCGAGCTTTTTGTCGTACGCTCAGGATTTTCGTGCCGGCAGCCACCTTGCCCGCCATTTCTTGCACATTTTTGCACATGCAAAGGTCTTTGCTTCCGAAACCTGAAGACTCGGTGGAATGTTTTGAGGCCAAGGGCCCACTTGCCAGAAGCTCCCAGCGCGCGACCCCACAAGACCAAGAGGCCGTGACAAAAAGGAAACTCGTCCCAACGCAGGGAAAGTTTGGAACAAAACCCTGTTCTGAATCGACCTTTAAGCCAGGCTGGAGGCCTGCTCGATGGCGGGGGCCTCTAGGTAAGTGGGGTGGCCCGCGGATTTGGGGGTTGAGGGTTTGAAAAGGTTTGCATCCGAGCAGAAAGAGCGATCAGTGCCTACGGCGCTGGCTGGATCCATGCCCTCACATATGTGCAATCAAGGAAGACATTTCTTCCGCATCACTGCCCTCGCATCCTCACACTCTCGCGCTTTGTGTGTCTCGTTCAATATTGCTGCCGCCGGCTGTTCTTGTCAAGACAACTACCTGCACAGCTGGTCAGAGTACAGTGTTTTTTCGGCAGCCACACTCAGCGCTTCCATCATGCAGGAGTACCCAGAGGCGGCAATAAAACTCGTGCGCAGCTGGACTCAATTGATGCCGCATACACATATGCGTTTATTCATTCAAAGGCTGCCGCCGCTGCCGCCGACCCCGGCAAGTTGCAGTGGAAGTGGTGGTGATCGTCGGCGTCGTTGTAGTAGGAGGAGGAGCAGTGGCAGTGGTATTGGTGGTGGGTGCTAGCAGGCGTGCGGTTTTGTCGGCATGCGCAGACTGTAGTAGAGGCAGGGTAGCAGCACCAGTCGTCTTCGTCTTCTGTTTCTTTTTCTTCTTCTCGCCTTCGTGGTCATCATTGTCAAAAGTGACGATGACCGCCGTGCCTTGGGCAGCCTCTAAGGACTGCAGTCCGAGCTTTTCCCAACCGTGAATGGATTCTGCAAAGACGGAATGACGGTGCTCTCTGCTACAGCAGCTGCACCATTTCTGGGGGATCTTTCCAGGCCTGCCGGCCCGCCTTCACTTGCTTCGAGCTGCGTTTTTCTTGCGCAGCTCGACGCTAGGCTAGAGACCACTGACAAGATCGGCCTTCCATTTTCGTATGCCAACGAGATCTATTCGCATGAAGACCTACGCCTTCCATTGACCTTCGAAGTTACGACTCGCGTTGGCAGAAAGACGCACTGCTGCGGCCTCGGAGACAATTTGGAATGTAAGAACGGGTGAAGGCAACTGATCACGGCTAAATATACATGGCACGGGGCAGAGCACAGGTGCAATCTTCGAATTCGTCAACGGCTTGCCTGACATGCACGCGCTTCTGCCAAAATGGCTGATGGATGACCTAGGGATAGATGAGCCAGCTGGAAGCAACTATTCAGGCAGCCACGGAACCACCCCAAGCGAGCGCGCTCCGCTGCTCAGGCGTGAGGCGGTCCGCGTTCGCGCTGTGCAGCTGGACCTGATCACTTCTGCAACTTGGCAGAGCCGAACAGCTGAACACGAGGTGACACAGTTCGTGGCTCGTGGGGAAAAATCGCAGGTGAAAGTCCAACCGCACAGCGTCGACTTTTACTTTGCGGTGCGAGACAGCGGCCGAGAGGTCCCGTCGTTGCTCACGGAGTCACTCTCAAGATTCAGTGCTCTTACAGAGGACCGACGCCGCTGCTAGGAGAGAGTGTCAGCTTTTGAGTCGAGGTTGCTTGCCACTGCTTTCAGGACACCGCCGTCCCGATCGATGTTGATGGCAAGCAGCTTGGCACGTCTCGGCACCAACTAGCCCGTCCAGGAGATGCTCTGGCATTCATTGCAGCTGTGATGTTGTACATGTTGCTGTTGCGCAGACAGAGCAGCGCAGAGAATGCCTTTGAAGGCGATTTTTAGCAATTAATTTCTTCTCCTCGGAATGCGAATGTGGTCCTTCTTGCTATATGATGATTTCCGCTTATATGTGCAACACCCGTCGACACCGGCATAAGGTTCTTCGATGTGCAGATTTTGACTGTCGAGCCGCGTGGTGCTGTCAGAATCATTGCTTCCCGGCAACAACGATGTGCCACTTTGAAATTGACGGGACGTTAGTTTCTGTTCACGTGCTGGCCGAAGCGACTGAACCCGGGTGCTGGACTGATCGAACGCTCCAAGGACACAGACGTCCAACACCACTTTGAGTTCAAGGCGCAAGCTCAGTGAAATCACATATTTCTATTCTGAGTGGGCAGTGCAGGGCGCTTTCTCGACAATGGGCTTTTTTGTTTTTTCCGTGAACGCAATGCTTCAGGTGGACTTTGTCCCAGCCCCGGATCTCGAGGACGACGCTGCAAAGGAGGACAATGCCGCCAATTCGTGGGGTCTACTAGTATTGCTTTTTTCGCGAGGAGTACCAGCGGCGTGTGGTCGAAGGCTTGAAACTCAAGCGCGAGCAGTCTGCCATCAAGAAGCAGGAGAACGATGTGTGACTGTGCTGGGAAGACTTTAAAGAGTGCCAGCACACCGACGAAATTCAGGAGCTGCAAGACAGGCGGCAAGCAGCGCGACAGCATCGTTTCGCCATGCTTCGGGCGACCGCAGCCAAAGCAGCAGGCGGAGAAGCAGGCAGCTGTGCTTTTCGTTCTTGCAAGTTGGAGGGATGCCATACACTGTGCAATACAGGGGGTAGGAGCATGGGGTATGATATGGACCAACATTCGATTTATGCCGCATTCATCCACGACAGTTTCGACTAGTGGTATGCACGTTGGCAATCGCAGCATCCGACTCCGGGCTTGTGGTCGCTTCGGGAGAAGTCACGTTCCCGGTTTGCCTTGAGTTCTACAATCTATAAGATTCTGATCTTTTCAGTGATGTTGATATAGTGATGTTGGAGTTGGAGCATTTCTGCATCCGTGCTTGGGTTCAGCGCTAAACCTGATTTACACAAGCCACGTCAGGCTTTGTGGCGCCCAGGTGTGGGACGCCATATTTCAGGTGAAAACGACTCCCTTCTGATGCTCATGATGCTGGCTTCCAGCTTGTGAAGCTCTGGGGGGAAGCTGTCGACAAGAGACTTCGCGATGCAGGTGTCGCAACATTGTATGCCAAGGATTGTGGTGCCTCTATGTACGATAGTGGATTGCACATGGCCGGCGCTGAGTGTGTTTACCGACTAACCGTACTAACCACCGTGGTCCCTGCAACAAAGAACTTGATGACACAACCTGAGTGCCGCTTTGAGCGCATCTTGCCGCAGGCTTGCCAGGATGAACGTAGAACGGATAACAAAGAAAACAACCTCATGTTGGATGCGGTGTCATTCCGCTTTCCTGTGGTAGGTGCCAGTGGAAGCATCGAAATTGCTCTTCGGCTACCTGATGGCTCCAATGTCAAAGGCTGTTTCGCTGGACAATGAAACAGCTCCCTTTCTGCTGTAGGCGTGCTAACTCATGTCAGGTGCCTACGCGGAAGGGGCTCCGATTTCGCATCTCTTGCTAGCTGCCCTGGACTCTTCTTGGGCGAAGTCCGCATTGCCTTGGGGCATCTACCTTCGTATGGCCTTTCCCAAGAAGGTGCATGTGGAGCTTGGAGATGTGTCGGTGTGCTTGCGGCTTCCTGGAGGTTCTGAAGGATGGGGACGTGATCACCAAGGAGCTCCACAGAAGTATGCTGAGCGTCCAGGAGTGCCAGACGTTTTCTGTGCAGTGCGGTCTCTGAAGAGTTGTGAAGTTGTGAAGAGCGCAGGAGGAGGAGGCACCCGAAGATGAGGAGCTGTTGGCCGTCTTGTCAGACCCACGATGAAATCATGGGCGAGTTCCGCTTCTTTGAGGCGGCCGGCCTCGGTGCAGCATGCCCTGCAGCTGCGCTGAGGAACGGACGCCTGCAGGGACGAGTGACGAACCGGAGGCCTCAGCCACTAGACATGGGCTGCCAATGACAGTGAAAAGCTCGGAGGCCTTGAGCCCACTGCCCATGCCGGAGCTGGATGAAGCAGCGCTGATGGCAAGGCACGGGCTAGCTTTGGTAATTGCGGGGTCTTCCCTCTGCCCACAGGACGCAGAGGGCCTTCGAGGTGCAGCGGCTTATGCGGGCTGGCTTCAGTCAGCAGGAGGCGGGTGACGCGAGCGTTGAATCCTGGCAGCCAATGGCAGTTGCCACGCTGCAGGCCGAGGAGAAGTTCTCAAAAGGTGAGGTTTTGCCGCCTTCTGATGCATCCAGGTACATCGCATTGGCATGTGCATTCGTGGTCCTAGAGGCAGTCGCTACAGCACCAAGAGTATCCCCGCCCAGTCCAAAGCTTAAGAGCTTGCAGGACGGAAAAAGGCCCTCAAAAAAAAACCTCACGTGCTGCGTGGCTTTGTGAAAGCTACTTTGCTTGTTTGCAGGCGTCCGGAGCCGCTTCCGCCGGCCGGGCCGGCTGCGGCACCCATACCACGCTTGGAGCGCACGCTTCTGGGCGGATTTGGTTCGGAAGTGTTCAAGAAGCGCTTATTTTCAGCTGGGCCTGGCCTGCAAGAAACTTTGCCACAGTGCTTCAGCATTGGGGTCTGAAGGTCTAGAGTCTAGGCTAGTCACCAGTCACTAGTCGAGACTTGTAACTGTGTAGACTAACTATAAGTCTAAACTTTAGGCCTCGTGTGATGTGCGGGTCGTCAGCGTCGGATCGCGGGGAAGTAGCTGGGGCCACCTTATCTGACTCCAGGCTGTCGGAGGAGGAGGAACGCCAGCGAAAAATCGAGGTGGTGCTTGAGTTGCCTGAGTTTCTGATGTTGCACTGCTGTGGAGTGCTCTGAGTGCTCTTTTTGCGAGGTCGTGGTAAGCTTCACAGGAGTGGATGCAGCTGTGGCGCAGGTAGCGCTGGAGGATGCCAGCTGGACAACTGATCGGGCGATAAACACATTGCTCGACAACCTTGCTGCATGAATCAGTGCGCAAGCGTGGGCTTTTCGGGGCCTTGCCGTGCTGGCAAATCATTCTTCGGCTTGTCTCACTGATCGTTTACCCCATCAGTTGAAGGCAGAAAAGCTTCATCGTGGGGCGACAGTAACTAAGTCTCTAAGTGCCTACAATGCCTGCATGTTGTCGAGCAGTGCCAGGCCTCTCGCCCATCTTATGCGAAGCTGAGCGACGGGCGGATATAAGCACATGCCCCATTCGCGACCGCGATCTGCTGAGCTGTTACTTGGTTCATTCTGTTGCACTTTTAGGTACCTGTGCGTCCTTGCTTCGAAGAACAAGGGCGCTGGCAGAATCGCCGGGTCTCTACGATGCTGTCCAAGGCGACCGCTGCAGGTTTCCTCGTGTTTCGGAGTCTTGTTTGGTGTCTTGCAGGTCTGTCTGCCAGGCTGCTGGCCATGTCCGGCTGCGCTTCTGCAGCGTTGCAGGTTCTGTGGCCGCCTCAAAGCTGGGCTGTGGTGCTTACAGGCCTGGCCTTTTCTTGCATCCGAGGGACCAGTGCAGTCCAGAAGATGCCTTGGCCGCAGCCTTACATCCGTTACATGTTTCGGACTTGTCCGCGGGATATGATAAATCACATCATCCGATACTGCCTGGTGTACATGTTGCACCCTGAGCTTCCGTGCTTTTCCAGCAGTGCCGTGAGCTTCCCTTCCAGTACGGTTCTCCTTGTAATCCGTGCCTTGTATGTGTCGTTTCCCTGAAAACATATGGAATGTGCCGTGTGTGAACTTGGCGGAGTCGAGCCTGACGTTTGCACTGCATTCGCGTCAAAGCGAAGTGTACGGTTTGCAGGCTTCGCTGTTGTGCCCCTGAACATGCACTCACACCAGCGTCGTGCTTGAGAGGCGCGCGGTGTTCTCGCGGCTTGTGGGGGTGAGCTTTCGCTTCTTCGCGGAGACCTGCATGCCGGCAGCACTCCTTTAGCAAGTGGGCTGGTGCCCAAGAAGTTGGCAAGAGGCGTGACTCCACGTGAGAACTTGCCGGGTGACAGGTCAAAACCTGCTTTGGCGATGCAGTACGTACTTCAGAAGACAGACGCGGGTCAGGCTGACAAGGCAAGGCTGAAAGTTGAAAGTGCTGCCACGAACACTTCGCCGCCCTTCGCGGGGCATCTCGTCCGATCTCTTGCTGACAGGTGCTCGCGGCCTTGGAATCGTTTGCTTTACAGGTCGTCGGAAGTGGGAGCTGCAGAAGGGGTGCAGTGGTGGTACGTCGTGCCGGCGCAGCATTTTCTGGATCGTGCTTGTCGCCCATAGGGCGTAGGATTTGCACGTGATCCATGCTCCGTCACGCAGTAAGGTGCGCTGCAGCTTAGGAAGCAATTAACAGCGCGGCAGCATCTTACGGCTTTCATGGTAATGCTGCTTGCATAAAGCTTGATCATGCCGATGTCCATTCGGATTCGTCTTGCGGTGGTAGTAGCTCCTTGGCTGTTATGAGGCGTCTGGCTTCGCAATCGGCAGCATCAGCCGCTTGCTGTGAAGGTGTCATGCTGGCTTCGGCATGTCACCAGCGGTTCGAGCACAACGATGATTCGCCTTCTCGGCATGACCTGGCCCTTGTGACAAAGCGCACCTTAAGCTGCCCGAGCATCTCAGGTAAGGAGGATGCGCTGCCCGGTCGGCAGGAGCCTTTGAAGGCGTGCCAGCAAAAAGGCCAGTCCGTCTCTTGAGCTTGTGATGGCCCCTTTAGAGCTCAGAGGTGAGTGCAGAGCATTATGTGCTCGGGACCCCTATGAAAGGGCCTTGGCCAGAAGGCAAACGGGAATGGTGTGCGAGCGAGAGAGAGAGCACGCAGAATCCTCGGGAGTTCAGGCATGTCAAAGTTTGTGTTTGCCAACGGCCCCTCGGCAAGCTGGACATCTTTCGCTCTGTTGTGAGCTGTTTTTTTGTGGCCATTCTCATCTTTGGAGGCTGCTTTTGGGGGAGCGAGAAGGGAATATGGCGCTTGCCTGCCGGAATCTTCTCGACGGCTGTGGGCTATGCTGCAGGCTGTCCATGATGCTAATTCCTCGAAGATACTTGATGGCATTGGCTTCCCACGCTGGCTCGGAAGGCTTTACCCCCAACCCGACCTACGAAGAGGTGGTGCAAGTTTGAGGTTTTGGAATGCAAGAGATGCGCATCCTTGTCCATCCTTTCCAGTGGCGTCGGAGGTTGTGACGGGCAGGACGGGCCACGCCGAGGCGACTCTGCCACAGCTCCGTGGGATGAAGTGAAAGTTGATTTTCTTTGCGATTTTCGGAGGCAGTTCAAGTCATCTTCGACCCGGCCCAAATTGATCTGGTGGACATTTTGAGATGGTTTTGGGAGGTGCGCTGAGGCTATCTACATTCGGTTGCAAAAGCCCTGCTTGGAAGCCGGCAGGCTCACGATCCCACGCAGTACATGAGACAAGGCTTGGCCGGCTTTTGTGGCATCCGAATTGTCCACTTTTGTGTCAGGCGCTGATCAAGGCACACAGTATCGGAGTGGCCTCAACCCCGGTGTTCAAGAGGACAGTATACGCCGACACACACGCTCTCTGAAGCAAGGCCTCTATTACTTCGATGAGGATCAAAGGGAGCTTTTCCTGGCAAGCAAGAAAGCGTACCAGGAGAACCCACATAAACCGAAGGCTTCTGTGTGCTTTGCCACAGTTTGCGAGGACGCGCTGCAGGCGGCTGGGAAACATGGCGCGCTCTGGCTACTCCATGCTACTTCTTCAGAGTCTTTGGAGTTCCCTCCACCAAGCGATAAGCTTGTTCGCCGAGGAAATTTCCACAGAGATTCGAGCTGCGTCAGACTTTCCAGATGGTGTGTTCTGGTACGCCGAGGACGGCCCTCACGGTAGTCACATTCATCTACACGCATAGCCGTATAGTGATGTAGTGTGCTTGAAGGACTGGCACCAGCAGTGGCTCGAATCCCGATAGTTTAGACTTGTGAGGCGACATCAAGGCAATTCAAGTTCCAAGCATGTGCTGCGAACGCTGCAAGGTATTTGGCCAAGCCAGGGTCGCGACCCTACTGCTCCGCCATGCCACAGGAGGTCTCTCTTCCTTCCTTTCCTCAGCGACAGCCTTAGCTAGCGATGGAGCTGGCTTCTTTAACAACGGCAGTCCTTTGGCAAGGTGGGCGACCCCATCTCTGACTGCCAAGTCTCGGGCCCAATCGTAGTGAGAGACTCACTTGACTTTTCCTTCTTTCATGCCACTAAGTGACTAAGGTTCTGGCCAAAGCTCCCAGAGGCATTCTGGCAGCACCTAGAGAACAGCCATTTCCCTGAAGTGCTGCGGTGCGGAGAGGCTTTCTGGAAACAGCATGGCCACATCCTCGGCACACGTGGCACAGTCGCATCATCCTGCCTTTTTCTGTGTGAAGCCATGCCAAGAAACGATCCGGCTTTCGACTACTTAACAGCCTGCGCCTGCTGAGGGTCGAAACCCTCGAAGCCCTGAAGCAGCCCCCAAAACCCTATAAATGTGTGTCGCCGAGTTGTGGGACTGGAAACTCCCTGCCGCAGGTCCCGCTCCTCACAGCGTAGTGGACTCGCCAGACTCTCCAATTGACTCTTGGATGCGGGCAAGACGCAGACATAGGTTGAAACAAGCGTGAGCTTGTTGGCCCCGACCTCCTTCTAAGCTAAGGAGTGGAGCCAGTTTTCGACAAGGAGTGCTGAGCATGCTGAGCTATGAAGGGTGCAGGCAAAAAGCACCATCCCAACATCAAGCATGCAAGGTGCGATATCTGACCTGCTGTTGTGTTGGCCTATCCTTCTGCTTGCTGGCACGATGGCTTCTTCGCCCAACTTGGGCAAGACACGTAACACACATACACACAGACGCTAGACAGCCCCGCAACAGCACACAAAAGTTAGTGAGCAATCGTGGATCCTAAACATCTTGCGCATAATATGGGAAGTTGAACACCTTGAGAAGGATTGCCGCAACTTCTTCTACTTCCATGCAGAGGGTAGGTTGCGGGCACTGCTGCCACCAAAGTGAAACAGTGTCGCTGCACTGGAATGAACTCTTGGTATCGCTTGAACATGACTTAATGCATTAAGTTCACTTACGAAATTGCGCTGCATGACTTGCAATGCAACATGTCCATCATGCAGCATCAGGCAAAGTCACAGCTGCTTGGCGATGCAGGGGTGTCAGGGTAAGAGACAGTCGAGCGTGTATTTTGGTTGTAGCATGAACAGCACTACCCTACCTCGGCCCGTTGGCAGCTCATTCCCTGTCTGTTTTTCTGGACTCTGTGAATTTGTGACAACACTACTGTATGGCCTTTTCAGTGCACCCAGCAGTTTCGCGGCTTACGCTGTGGTGTGGTGCGCCCACGTCTACTGGGGAGGCGGACTTTCTCGCTCCCGAACGTGGTCCGCCGCGGTGCCGTACGAATTCAATTTTGGGGTGCAAAGCCTGCTGGCGGCGCAAAAGTCCTACGGTATTGGAATTTTCCAGAATGAGCACTCGTCCTCGCAACACTGCCGCTTGAGTTTTTGGATGTGATTTGCCTTTTCGCCACACGGGTGTCGGCCTCCCGAAATTCCATGATCTTGCTCCTTCCCAGCAGCGTGATGCACATTTTGGACTCATGGGCCGCGAGCGTTAGGGGTTCTCCTGGTCCTTGGGTATGCAAGGCCTGGACTGCCGGGTGCTGTTGCACTGTTTGGGGTCTACGCAGTCTTCCTATGCTGTGTCTGTGCTGCGACTGCAGCAAGCCACAAAGCAAAAGAAGCAAGACTTCTTGATCACGAAAGCCCCAAAAGTCCGGTTCGCGGCGGTCTCTGATTGAGTGTAATCATATCTGCTGATAGCTGGCAGCCTCAGGCAAGTTTTCTTGCCGCCTATCTGCACTCAGCTTGCACAATTTTGTGGCGACTTACTGATCCGAAGTGACCCAGAGGATACTAGTTCGTGTTGGCAGCTTGCGGAGCTTCCGTTCAGGATGTCTTGAGCTGCGAGCCGCCTGCAGCAGAGGCCTTGCCGAAACTAGCCATGCAAAGGATGCGACACCATGCCATGTCTTGAAGCAGGTTGTCTTCGCCGCGGGCTTTGCAGGCTGCTGCGGAGCAGCGCAAGCGTGTCGACAGAGCTGGTACGTCTCTTTGCGGCCATTGCTCTCCAGGCTCTACCCGCCTTCTGGCTTAGAAGAGAGGGTTTCAAAGAATCAGCATCCAACTTCCTTAGCCTCTCCTCCGTTTCAAGGCATCGGCTATGTCTGCTTGGTGGGGAAATCGTTGAGAGCCCTTCGGCCTTTCGCGCCTCTGCCCGCGTCCTTGGCCGAGTTCACAGCCTCGATGCTAGCACCTTTGTCCGGAAAGTAGCTTTTCGGAAGAGAGAAAAAAAGGAAGGGGGGAATCGCGGAACAAGAGCATCCCTTCCGCAGAGGCTGCGAAGTGGCAGCCTCCAGGGGGCTGCTTGGCAGCAGTCATGCCTATCTAGAGTCTAGAGTCTAGGGCCAGGATATGGAAAATGCTCGGAAGCGCTTCAGGTCGGTGGCGTGGCTGCAGGAACTGCCGATGCCCAGTTGTAGATCTTTCATGGCGGTGCTGGCCTGTGGAGTCAAAGTGCAGCTTGGGCGCACTTTGGTGATTCACTTCGCTTTTCATGCTCTGCACCTGACTCCAACGGGGTGTGTTCCACATCAGTCACACTGGCTTCTTGCGAGGTATGTCTTGGGTGGTCAGCGTCCAAGCAAAGCTCCCTTCAAGCTTCGACACCTTGGCTTTTATCCGCTCGCCTCCTTCGATTGCTTCGATGCGGACGTGCAGGTACGGTGGCGGACGTGTGGTAGTGATTGTGATGATGGGGCTGATGATGGGTTGAAGATGACGGTTGCGTTGGCGAGGTAGAAGTCGTGACATGAGATATGAAGCTGTTGCTGCGGCTGCTGATCATGGCTTTGCTGATAAGTGTGGCGACGATTTTTGGTGATGACGATGATGGTAATTCAATGTGAGCGTTTGCTGGTGATTTAACGGAGATCTGGCGAAGCCGACGTTGAGGATGCTCGCAATGGTGACGGTGACGACAGCGACGACGACGACGAGCATAATGCTGACAATGCGCTTGATGATGCTTGTGCTGTTGCTGTTGGCGATGAGGGAAGGGCAGTGGGACGATGACGATACTGATAGTGTATTTTCAGATCGCCGCCCGTCGTGGTGTTGGTGGAGTCTCGCTCAGCTGAAGCCGCCTGTATCAGTAAAGTTCGTCGTCGTCTTGGTGATGGTAGCGTTATGCGGCCAGGGTCGTAGTTGCACTAGCTGTTATTGTCAGAGTTGGTGTCATCGTTTGTTGCCGTTGGGAATCGATTGGAAGTGGCAGCTGTGATTGACCAATAGCCAAAGCAGTCATCGTGGGGAGTAGCAGTAGCAGTAGCAGTAGCACAGTAGCACAGAAGCAACATGACGACATCTTGTGCAAACTCTACAGTCAAATCCCTCAACAAAAACACTGGCACAACAAAACACACATAAGTACATGAATCTATTACCGGAAGAGAACATGAATAGGAAAATGCAGGAAACTAGGGGATAAATGGAACATGAATGATGGATGGAAAACAACAGAAAATAGGAAACACATTCACGAATCATAAGCTAACCAACGAACACATGGGAAATAGATTTGGGAAGTAGGAAGAACTGAGAGAAACCTATGAGAAAAGAGGAAAATAGGAGAAACATATGAACATAGGCTAGACGTTGACTTTGGAAAGCAGACAGGAAATAAATCAACAGAGAACAACATAGGAACACAGGAGAAACGCTAGGACAACTGAGAGAACACATAGGCGCAACATAAGAGAAACCCGGGGGGTAGGGAAAACATAGGAGAACGAGGAGACCGCAAGGAGACAACTCACTCGTCGCTTAAATTACCCGCAGCCGCTGAGAGTGTATGCGCTTTCTTTGAATTGCCCGTCTCGCCCGTTTCGCCTAGAGAAAAAGCTCATGTTGGAGCATTTCTGCTTTATGTAAATTTGGATGATGGATTGATGTTTTGAAACGGCGCATCTGTTTTCGAGGGTTTTGCGTGCGCATTGGTACGGGGTTTGTTTTAGCTACGGGTACAAGATGTCAGGGCTTGCACATTCCAGCACTTTGTCGGGCTCTGCGTGGTTTCAGGGTTTCCATGTTTGGGGAGTTTTCTTTTGAGGGCATAGCTCTTTGGCTTCTTTGATTTCAGTGTGCAAGATATTTGGGCTTGCAGCGTCGTGGGATTGGGGTTTTCGTCCATTGCTTCAGAAAGGGTAGCACGGTGTCGGGCATACGAGAGTTTCGGCTGGAGCAGGTAGGGTGTTGGAGTTTCAAGGTTTCTATCATTCGGTGTTGAGGATTTGGGCTTGCGGAGTCTGAGCTCGGGTTCAGGCTTGCAAAGTGTGGGTTAGGGTTGACGATTTCGGCTTGCAGAGTGTGGAGAGGTTGAGGTCTTTGAGAGGGGATCACAAATCAAGCACCAACACTTTCATGAAAAACTTTCCTGAGATTGCCAGGGAACATCGGGGGCGGTAACGTTTCAACCAGAAGTGGTGGTGGGCAGGCCTTCGAAACTTAAACTTTGAATCTTACACATTTGGTATTGATTTCGTGGCATTTGGCTTTGCCAGGCCTGCAGGAACAAACGAGCTGTTTATCAAAATCGCGTGGAGAGACACAAATCGCGTGCAAAACAGAAGGCACAACTTATTGCGGTCGCCTTATTGCATACTTGCATACATACATGCAGACATACATGCATGCATACATACATACATACACACATCGGATAACTCCTCTTTCTGTCATTCCCGGCCAACCAAAGACAAGCCGCCCCCCCCAACCCCCCGCCGATGCGGAGGAAGACCAAAGAGAGGTAAAAAGTAAAGCCCACGAACACCTAAATTCGGATGTGGGGATGTGGAGATTTCTCGAGGATTAGCAGGAGCACCATTGAAAGCACATGAATGCAGCACAATAGCAGCATTAGATATGTCAGCCCAGGCACATGGCTGGAATAACTCTAGCATGATGTGTCTTTCTTCCGTGCTGCAAGACGTCACAGCATGCGATGGTCCTGACAAGCTTAAACATCCAAGCTGAACTCAGTATCCCACGTGTGCTCGCACGTGTATGCTTGTTGCACTCTTTTTTGAGTGGTGTTAATTCGGGCGGAGAACCGGTCGTGTTCCAGGCCTGGGAAAGCCTGCAACCAATGCCGACGGCCCGGCGTGGTTTGGCAGCCACCTTTGCGGATGGCTACATATACGTGTCAGCCTGAGATGTCTATTCAGAGTCGAGAGATGAAAGAAGGAAGGAGAGAGAGGGAGAGAGACGCATTGGTTCAAGGCAGCTGGCGGATCAAACTGCACCGATCGGCTAAACGTGCTGGAGCGCTACAGCTCGAAGCATGGTTGGGAGACGCGGCCTGGCGTAAGGTACTCGCAACTCCTGTGGTCGGGTTTCCTACAGAACATGACTCGGCGTGCTCGCATTCTTTCAACTGTAAGGATGCCGCCTCTGCCGACTGCCAGGGAAGGCTTGGCGTTGGTGAGCCTGGGCCAACGCCTCTTCGCCCCTTGACGGCCCAAGGAAGGGGAAGGCTCTCTCTCTCTCTCTCTCTCTCTCTCTCTCTCTCTCTCTTCTTCTTCCTCTTCTTCTTGTTCTGCTTCTTCTTCTTCTTTGTGGATTTCTCTTCCTTTTTTGAGAGCTCGCTTCCGAAAGAGCTGAGGCCATTGGAGGTTTGGGTCTGAGTGGCGCCCCTTTGAAGGACGTGGAGGTTTTCGAGCCGCCCAGTCGTTGGACCAAGCGCCTTGTCTTTCCTTGTCTTGGAGCGCGTGCGTCCTGACTGTGTCCATCTGTCTCCTCATTTGGCCGAAGGCTCAGCAGCATGCCACATGGTTTTGGCAACTGCTCGGCGGTCTCGTTTGGTGGAAAGATCTATGTCTTTGGTGGCTATTCAGGCTGGGAGGGGATGCGCCTTGTGGACTCGTAGCACGAACAAAGGTAGGCGATGTAACGATGTAACATACATGACGTCAACGCAGGCCGATTGGATTGTTGCTGCAGCCAGGCATTGGCAGTGAGGAGGCCTGGCGACAAACTGCTCTTCAGCAGCTGCTCAGATGCAGGAAATGATATGTGACGCCACACCTTTGAAGCCGCGCCGTACCCAGAGTCCTGACTCGGTTCTTGTTGCATGGCTCACGATTGGCTGTCCTGTCTTGTTGTGACATGTTGGGCTGAAGTTTGTTGGTGTTGGTTCTGATTCTGTTTGAGAGATCAGTGAATCAAGTTCAACAGCTTTCGTCCTGTGCTGGGTGATACGAGTGTTTTCCGCCAGGCTGCTGTTGTCAGATTATTTTTCGCTGGCAGCGTTAGCATGTCATAATGTCCCGGGTGGTGTGGGAGAGTCAGGAGTCTAGAGAGAACTCAGGCTCAAGAGATGTGCTATCAGGGTACTTTGAATGTGCGAATCTCACGGTTAGTGTTGCCCTGGGCTCGTTTTGGCCATTGCTTTCATGCGGAAAGCTAACCATGCTGCAGTGGCTTGCAAGAGAATGCTGCCATGAAGCCTTGTGCGAGGTTCGACCCGCAGGAACAGTGCTGGCATGCGCTTGGTGGTGCAGCCCTTCCACACCCGCGGTGGGGGAGTGCTGTCGCGCTGGATGCCGAGGGCCGTCTCTTCGTGTGCGGTGGCTACAAGGATGGACGGCCGAATGTCAGGGAAAATTTGGTTTCTTCGATCGCGGGAGCAAAGAGTGTTTTTTTCCAACACGTGGCGAAATTTGGGATTTTCAGATGCTCTGAGTTTTGGGGAGGAGCTTCGTGCTAGCCGTCACGTGGAAGTGCTGGACCTCCGTCGGCCCCACAAAGGCTGGCGAACTGGGCCGTGCCTTGCCCGGTTAACGGTCTGGGTCTAACCCTGTGCTCTCGGTCATGGCTACATCACCTGTGACCGGCCGAGGATGTTGCCGGGTGCTTGCGCTGGTTGCAGTGCAACCTCTGTCCGTCTACCCGGCTTCTTGCGGTACCTCAGAAGCGATTTGAAGGGCTGTCCCAAGCTGCAGATGACCTGCAGATGCGCGCGAGACACATCCTTCGCCCGTAACGCCATGGGGAGCACATAGCAGACCCTGCTCCGTGCCTTCTAGGCCGGCCCGGCCTGCAGTCACTGAGGTGATTGGCGAAATCGCGCACTGGTGCAAGTTCCGAAAACCTGGGAGACCTTGTAGCATTACAGTGAAGGAGCTTTTATGGCTGCTTGCAGCCAATCTCCAGTAGATTTAAAGCGTGGAGTGCTTAAGCATTCTGCAGTGTGTTGACTGCAGTGAATGGCCTTTGGGACCGGGATCGGCAGTTGCCGGGGTAAGTGATTGGCTTCAGATCCGGCAGCTTCACGTAGAGCTGCCCATTGTTCTTGCATTCAGGCACAGATCTCAAGCTTTGCTTAGCGACTTTAGCGCCCCGCCCTCCACAAGCCTCAAGACCCGACCAGATGCTTCAAACGGCCGAACCGGCCACGGCCACTTTGCCATGCAGAACAGACGAAGTCTGGTGGCGAACACCGCCTGCGGCAGAGTTCCTGTCTTCCCACTTCGCGGCGAGCGGTAGGACTGGTGGCTGGTGGCGTTTGAAAGTTCAGCGGCAAAAATGGTTTCCGCCAGTCACCTTGGAGAGTTTGAGTGAGGGCCAGCGAGGGCCAGCGCTGCAATTGGAGGTGCTGAAGCCGTCGAGGCAGTGGTTCAAAATCGCTGGCGGAGCCAAAGCCAGAGTGGTGCCGCAGCACAGCCATATCCAGGAATCCTAAAGCCCGTCCTAAACAACTGTCCAAGTTCCGGGTCCCTCCCCTCTGGTCCCTGAGGTGGAAGAAGCTTTGCAGCTGGCTCCGAAGACTGGAGCCCAAGCCCGAGGCTTCCAGGAGCAGGGACTGAAGGGACTCGGGCTCCCCGAAACTGGAGGCGTCTTTGGAGATCGGGACCTATGTGGGCGGCTGTCTCAGCTCGGGTGTCCGGTGTCCAGTCTCTTCGTTGTCTACGCCCTCTGACATGGCTCAATCGTTGCCGGCATGCTAGCGGTAAGTGGTGTGAAAACAAGCACATGTCACAGATGTCACAGTTGCTGCAATCCCCAAACAGTGCCGCGAAGCATCAGCAGCAGCACAAGAAGGGTTGCAATCTTGGCATGGCAAAAACGAGAGAAGCCGGTGGCCTGTACTCGAAGTCCAAGCCGGTAAGCAGAAAGAGCTTGTCGGTCAACCAAAAATAAAAATGCGAGCTGCAATCCATCCAGCGATGAGGAAGAGCCGTTTGACTCTCAAGGCACTGGGCTCTCAGTCACGTCGAGGTTTTACGCATCCCCAGCGTCGTCCACATGTCCAGGATGGCCGATCTCGGCGCCTGGGACTGCTGCTGCTCGCCCTTTCCGGGCCTTTAGCCGCGGTGACTGGGCAGAACGAAGCCGTGGTGAACCCGTAGAGTCCGTAGAGTATAGCCAGAGTACCCAGGACAAGCTCCCCTTGGTGTGGTGACGCTGTGACGCTCGCTTGAGGTTGGCATGGCAGGACCCCCCCAAGCGCAGCCGAAGCTCACCCTGGAGGGCCACGAGGCCAGAATCCGTGTCCGTCCTGCATCTCCTGACTGGGTCCTTGTTGGCTACAATTTTACATTATTGTTAAAGCCCAATAATTAAGGATTAACGAACCGCATTCCCAGGCCAGCTGGGGTCGGCGTCTCTGGCTTTGCCTGCTGGGCCCGAGTGTGGGTGTGGCCTTGCCGGAAGTTGCACAAGCTGATGACGTGACGCTCGGCGAAGATTGGTGTTTGGCACAGAGACGACAAGTGCACCCGGCGTAATGCTTCTTCCTGAGAGGAAGCGCTACAGCAAGGTGAACTCGGCACCGCAGCTGAAGCATAGAAGCTGGATACGTGCTTATCATCCGTGCCCAGAGTGTTTCGAGGAATTGTTTTCCATGGTGCACCGGTTCTTCGTTGTGAGAGTTTCAGTGAGGTGATTAACTCATACACGGAGAATGCCGGCGTGGCCGGTCAGAACAACAAGCAGGTTGCGGCCTACGCCGATCTCGGTGAGGCAGGGATCCGCCCTGAGGGCCCCCCAGCCCTCTTGCAGCCATCGTCGCTCAGGGGCTCAAAGCGGCCACCATCTACAAGCCGAAGTTCGAAGACGGAGATCCGGATGCTGCAAGGAAGGTAGAAAATGGTGACCTGGTGACTGTGGATATGCTTCTCAGCTGGTTTAGCTGCTTAGCTTCAGGCGTCACACCACCAACTGCAGATTACAAACATGTGTTTCGAGCCCTTGCTGAAGCTCAGGATTGGTTACTTGACGGGTTGGAACGGCAACATCTTCCTCCGAACTCAGGACCCGTCGGGCGTGGATGGTTAGGGATTCTCACTTGCCAGTCTTGGAGCTTGAAGCCTAGTGCCTTGCATGGCTCATGGAGCATGTCGGTTTTGACGCCGTCAGGACAAAAGCGGCTTTTCAGAGAAGCCGGTGACATTCAGAGTTGGATGCGGTGACGCGATTCCTGGGCTGGACCGCGGAGTGGTTGGCATGTTGAAGGGCACCTAGGCTGCCTGTCTCGGCTTGGGCCGAGGTCATCGCCATTTTTTTCTTTGCATGCCGCATTCCTGCGTTGTGCATGAGGTGAAAAGCGGCGGTTGGTGATTCCACCTGCGCTAGGGTCGGCTTCTCATTGCTTTGATCAACAGCATGCTGCAGATTCGGGCGCAGCCCAGGTACCCCCGTCCGTGCAGTGACGAGCAGCTCGGGAAGCCTGGTGCTATTCCAGACCCTCGCGAGCAACTGGGAAGCAGAACAGGACATGCCCATATTCCGGCACTGACGCTTTTGTGTCCTTGAGGTCTGCGTCAGGCTCTGGTGAGCCTTGGGAGCTGAGGAACCGCCTGCTGCAGTGCGCTTAGTGCTTATCATGTCCAGGTCAGGGAAGACCGCACCCAAGCCATGAACAGAAAGCCCTCTAAATATGCTTCTGGCGTGAAACTCGAGGAATGGTGTCCTCAACAACGCACGGGACGACACTCTCGTCATAGATGTCAAAATCAACAGGATCGCGAGCTGAAAAGGCTTGCCACAACTTGGAGCAAGACGCTCCCTTCGCAGGCTAGGACCCGTTCTGACAGGGAAGAGCCCACAACATGGCTTCTTCGACGTTCTCTTATGTCATCGGTCTGAGCGCAGGAGTCGGAAAACCGCTGATGTCTCACCTTTTGTGGAAAGTCGCTTCAAGTCGCTTCCAGCACTTGCTGTCACACTCGGCTCCAACTTTTCCTTAGCTGTGGGCCGCTTTTGCTTGTGGCTGCTTTCAAGGCTTTACCGCCATTCGCTTTGCCGCGAGTCGCTTTGCCGGCCTGGTTGCATTCCCAGGCTTACGTAGGATTCTTCTTGTGTTAATACTCAGCACGGACAGCATCGAGTATTCAAGCTTCATGGTGTGGACATGTGCCGCGGGCTCGACCAGCATGTAGAATCCGGATGTGACCCAAACTGTGGCCGTCTCTCTGCATGCCTGGACCCGCCCTCAACAGTTACCCAGGAAGTATCCTTGTGGTGCTACTGGTTCGGGCTTGGCCGGTGCAAAGGCCCGCCAACCAACTGGTCACACCATGCTGATCTCCTCCGAGATTTAGGGCATGGGCCACCATGGCATCGGTCTTATTTTACATCATGGACCTCTCCAACTGTGATCCGGACGCCAACCTTTTCCTGAGGCGAGCGAGCCCGGACATTCTGGATGATTTGGAGCAGGATCGTTCGTCGTGGGACTTGATGCTATTTTCCTCACAGTCATGCACTGTCGTAGCTTCCCTTGCAGGAGCAGCTTGCCTCGATGAGAGTCCATGAGACTCTTCTTCGGCGCGTGATGCACCTCCGTACGCCAGAGATTCGAAAGCTGCAAGATGCAGACTACATGTCCCTTGGACGGAGCAGAAGAGGTCGGCGGTCGGCCCAGTGTGCCAGTGCCCTCTTGGCCAGGAGAGAGCACGGCTACTCTGTGCTCGCTTCTCCGTTGAGCGAAGATTTGCCCTTCTCGGGCCAGGGCTCCTTACGAGGGCACGTTGCATGGGTGACCCGGCATCAGACGATCTCTCTACTTTGCTTGTGCGACAGCTCTCAGCTTGCTTGAAGTGGATGCATCGGCTACGCTTGGCGCAGGTGTACTCGGAGCCGCGGCAAGAGAAGCGCCTGTGGAGTCTGGACTGAATGGATTCCTGCTGGAGTCGCCCTGACCTGGGGGATCAGCACAGCAAAGGCCCGCCATGCAAAGTATCGGCATCAACTTGGAGGATTTCCATGTGGTTGAAGTCAAGCCGGACTCTTGTACCTTGTCCAATGGTCATCAGATTCTAAGCTCACACTCTGGAGCATTTCGCGTGTGTCTTAGATTCGCTCCAGGTTCTAGTTTCGAGGCAGAGCTGTTCCTCACTTCCGCTCCTGTCTTCCGCTGGGACACGGATGTGCACAGTCCCACAGAGGAGAGCACCGCAGTTGTCATGTCCAGCTGTTGAGCGAGCTGCAAGACAACTTGTCTTCCAGGCCATTCAACTCAGAGGATGTACCTATTGGCCCTGGGCCGGGCGTCTTGAGTCTGAGGGTACGGAAAAAGGGAGCTCGTGCAATCATGTAATGACCACGGGTATCCTGAACTGTTGCTTCCTCATGACCCTTCTGTATATTGCTTGGCAACCTGCTGGGCTCACATGCCAGAAAGGCGGTGCATGATGCGTAGACCGTAGACCACGGCGTGTAAATAGCAGCCGCCCTGCCTGAAGCTATAGCAGCTATGGACTCGGATGACCAGAAGGCGCCACACGTGGTGGTAGTGAAGAACACATTCATTGACCTCGATGATGCTCCCAGAATGCCAACACTCGCCCGCGTGGCCACCACACCAGCAAGATACGTCGAGTCCTCGAAAGGCATCGAGGATGAGGATGATACTGACGAGGAGGGGGCGGAGGAGGATACCGGTGGCCAGGTTGAGGAGGGCACAGATGCACCACCACCGATGCCCGAGCTCTACCGCGTAGCCACCTACGACGAGTATGAGCCAGAGACAAATTGGGCATGGACAGTCTCCTCTCCAATTCCTGACAAGCCAGCGGGATACAGCGGTGGTCCAGCGCCAATTCCCAGCCCAATGCCAATCCCAGCACAGCCAGTGCCTGGCTCTGCTACCATTGTCGTCGTGCCTGCACCTGCAACGATGCCCATGGGGGGGTCTCCTACTCCTGTGCCAATCCCACAAGGGATGGCGCCTCCTCAGCGATTTGACCGATGGCCTCAGGGAATTCCGACACCCACAAGCTTGCCAGAAGAACCCCGAGAGGCTTCAACCAGCCCCAGACCAGCAGATCCGCCCGCCCCAGCAGCTCCACGTGCACCAGTGCTGCAGCGGGCCTTCAGTGTGAACAGCCGCATCTTCCGAATCCACTGGACAGTGGATGCCAGGGTCTTGAAGTCGTCTGACAGAGAGAAGGTCTCTCCACCCTTCGAGGTGTCGATGGATGGTCAAGAAATTCAGTTCAAACTTTGCCTGCGCCCTTCCTTGACCTCAGAGAGCCGCGGAGGGGCCTCCTTCCGAAAGGCAAAGGGCAAGGGCTCAGTGGACATGCGCTGCCTGAGCGAAATCAGTCGCACTTGTGTAATGACTTTCCGAGTCGCAATCGGCAAGGGCTCCGAGTCACACAAAGTGTCGCGAACCATGAAGCATGACTTCTCGCAGAAGCCGATCTGCCAGTTAGAGGGCGATGACGACTGGGACTTCAAGACCGTGACCGACGAGGAGAGCCAGACTTTCGTCGTGGTCTTAGAGGTTTGTGGAGGCTGAGACTAGAGTATACTTCACTGTTTCAAGTCAACCTTGGCTGTCGGCTGGACCAGTCCACCGTGAAGATGGGTCGCTGTAGGAGAGCTCTGTGTTGGCATCCATCTTCTAGAGTTCTCCTGGTTTCACCAGATGGGTTCAAGCCTCCGAGCGCAAGCCACCAGCAGCGTGCAGCAGCAAGAAACGATGCACTTCGAAGTTCGAGGGGATGCAAGCGCACGGTCTGCGCGAGTCGCGGGAGACTCGTTTGCCAGGCAGGGAGGGGAGAGCCGGAGCCTTTCCGTGACACATCATTGCCGTACGAGGTTTGGCATTGGGCTTTGGGCTCCCTGTGTTCAGGTCATCACAATCGAAGTCGAGCCAGAGCATGCCGTGGTTGCCCAACGCAGCTCGCAGCAGATTCTCCCCAGCGCTTGGTCTGAGTGTCCCGGGTTGCCAAGGATTGGCCTTCCACGCAGGTGTGAGTCACAAGGCCAGACACCTTAGAACTCGACGAGTTTCGGATTTCGTCTCTTTCGCCACGTCCTGCCCGCCGACCTTCTCGTCTCAAGACAAGCCTCACTTTTCGCAACCCCTGCAAGCTTGCTCTTAGACAACGTAGCTACTGGAAGTGCAAAGGAATCGGAGCGTGGGCTGTCCGGCGGAGGGTCTGATCTGTGGTTCAACCCGAGAGTTACTTACAGCACGTCACATCCGCGATCAATGCGCGGCTTCATCCAATTCTTCGTTGGGACAACGAGAAACCTACGACGCACGACGCAGATCCCTCTTCATGTCCATGCCTGCCTCGCAGAACGAATCGGAAGCAGGATGTCTGGTCGCCCGGGGATGTCGACATGTCAGAGACTTCGAAAGGCTGGCTAGCACAAAGCACGCGCATTTCTGCCTTGCCTGGCAAGCCACTCGGCTTGCTTCAATCACGGTGCTTGGTGTTGTGTATTTTCCGAGGACAGAGGTTGTAGAAAGGGTGGAGATTTTCGAGCCTAGTTGGTCGACGGTCGCGGAATCGGTCGCGCCGCTGCTTGACATGACTGTGCTTAGGACACGCGTAACTTAACATAACTAGACGTTAGCACCAACAATCGACGTCACGCCCCACAGTTCCGGCCTTGCACGTGATCCCTGCTTGCAGGTTGATGTTTGGACTGGGCAAAGCTCCGATGTTCTCCGCAGCCTCGAAGACCGCTACCCTGGTGAGTGCCTCAGGCAAGAATGAAAGGACACGTCGCGATAAGGTTATAGATAGCTGCTTTCGCCCGGGACCCACGACTTTACTACCAGTCGCAACCGTGATGTGTGTGCATGATGCGTCTATACATATTTTTTATACATAGGTGTATGTATTATACACATACATGTGACATCAAGCCACCAGCAATACTTAGGTGAGACGCCGCAATTTGCTTTGGTCTTCATGGACCAGTGTGGTGAATGCCCACGTGTCATTCTTGTTGCTTGCATGCAGTTGCACAGTCGACAGACATGGTGCTGGAGGCTCGCGCTTCTGGCAAGATCTCGAGATCTTACTAGAGAAGGCTGGCTGCCAATGTTTTCCGATAAGCATGTATCTTGAGACGTGCTACACGCAGGACTTGCTGCTTCCGGGGGCAGTCATCCTGGCTGCTTGCCAAGACATTGAGAAGCATGAGTTTTGGGGTGTGCTGACGAACGGCAGCACATGGCATGACTACGTAAGTAAGCACCCAGGCCGACAATGTCTTGAAGCCTGGAGTGCCTGACTCAAGCACTCAATCTGATCCGAGACATTCCAAGACTGCCTTCTGTGGCTTCTCGCTGTGATAGGCACCGCTGTTCCTGTGGCACCTCTTCCATGGACGAGGAAGCAGCAAGCTTAGACGAGATGTGCTTGCAGGGCAGCGAAGTGTGCAGCGGAAGGTCGGATCTTCAGCACCGAGCTGGTGAGCCTGGAAGAGCTGCAGCCTCGAATACGCAAGAGCCAAAAAAAAACCCTTCCACTCCTGCTCTCGAACCGTCAACGCCAGGTTCGCCATGGAGGGAGTAGAGGTGGGAAGCTGCATCAGATCAGCCGCCCTCTTGCTGCTTCGCTCCACGCAGGACTGTATGGCTCTTGCAGTGTACAAGCCTGCGCCCGCTGGCATGCTTCTCAATCGGACACGCGAGACATGCTGCCATGTGATCGGACTCCTTTGCCTAGCCGCCACAGAGACTCGCTTTGCTTCTGCATGACATGCCGCTTTTGACAAGTTCCTCCGTTTGTTGTGTTCGGCGAGTTCCAAGTGTGAGCGTGGAAATCGCATCAGATTATGCCTTGACAACCCGTCTATCCCTGACGAACCTGCAAGCAATCTTGTCTCTCGTGTCCGGTGAAGCCTCAGGCGCCTCCATGAACTTCCATGAGACAATATTGCCACATTGTGCTGAAAGGTCATGCTGGAACCACTCGCGAAATCCCAGAGATGGTGCTGGACCTTGAATCGCAGGCGCACGGCAGCATGCGTGTGCGACTGTCTGTGTGCCTGCGTCGGTAACTATCTGTCTAACGATGTAGTTGTGTGTTTATCTGCCCTTCGTTTGTCTATCTATCTATCCATTACCAAGCCCTTGCCGTCTATCTCTGTCTATCCGTCCATCCATCTACCCATTCCTCAATCCATCCGTCCATCCATCCGTCCGTCATCGTCCGTCCTTCCATCCATTCATCCGTCCATCAACCCAGCTACCTCTGTATGTGTCAATGCCCGCTTCCTCATACTCGTATATGTAGGTCCTAATGCAGGTTTCTATGTGTAGTTGTTATGAGTTGCCACGTTATACAAAAATTCACAGGCAGACAGACAGACAGACACAGACGGACAGAGACAGACAGACAGACAGACAGACCGACCGACCGACCGACCGACCGACAGACAGACAGACAGACAGACAGACAGACAGATAGAGACAGACAGACAGACACAGATAGACACAGATAGACACAGATGGACAGATAGGACACAGACAGAGAGACAGAGAGACAGAGAGACAGACAGAAAGACAGTGAGTAGCCATGTTGGCTCAAGTCGACCCTCTGTGGGGGGGCACTCGAGGGCGGCCCTTCGGGTCTGCTGTCTGTTCGCAGCAGATCCGCTGGGTGGACATCCCTCTGAGTGGGGGGAGGCTTGAGTCTTCCGCCGAAGCCATCTTGGCTAAGTGGCCCCGCAAACCCAGCCTTGCTCGGAACCTGACCGCGGCCCCTCCTCCGAGAGGGTGGCCCGCCAGTAGGGGGAAGAGGCATACTTTGTCCTTGCGGAATTGGGGGGGAACATCGCGAACTGCGTGCACCTTGACCTCGACTATGGCGAGCAGGTCGGAAACCCCTAACCAGCAAGGGGGAGGCAAAAAACGTCGGCAGCCCTACGGCCAGGGCCTCCCAAAACAGCACAACGTGGGCCGACCAATGCCGACGCGTAGAACGACTCCGAGGCCTGGGGGTGACGTGCAAGGCATTCCTGGACGGTCCGTTCTGCCACAAGCCCCATGACATGGGGGATGGGTGCTATAAGCACAAAGTTGCGACGGGGCAACTCACTAGCGTGGGGAAGAACTTGCTCCGCATGGGAAAAGAGCGGGGGAGTGCAGGCCGTCATCTGAACATGTCAGATTCGAAACTGAAAAAGGCGCGGTACACTCCTTGACGAGCCAAGTACACTGGACAAGTGGATTGGAATATGCATCCGACAAGACAGCAGGACCTGAGTTCGTCAACGCCAACACAGGAAGGCCTCTCAATGAGGGGGACAGCGATGAGTACAAGCGATATATACAGAGAAAGACGAGACACAGGTCGCCGTGCCGATCGGCCCCTGTCCTTGGTGGGGAAAGGAAACCCACGCGTGGAAACCGAGCTGCGCTTCTTCGTGGCGAAGCACCCGTGGAAAGTGGCCGGACTCCTTAGCACGGCCATAAAAGCTTTTCCTGAAGACCGAGGGGAACAGCGCAAAGGAAGCTCCCGCTGGGGGGACAAAACGAAAGGGAAGAGAAGAAGGGGTCGAAGCAAATCGTGAGAACGGCTAATCCGTGCACTTTTCCTTGTATGCACTCGGCGTGAACTCTTTAAAGGCGGGGGAAATCCCTGCCTTCTCAGGCAAACTTCGTATTTCATTGGCCCAACCTTGGCCACCAATCCCTGGCTCTTTTCAACACGCCGCCGAAACTAGTCGTTCAGATAACACACAAGATGTTGAAGTCGGGGGGGCTCAAGGCCGTAATTCATTTCCGTTCCTTTCAGTGGCAGCCAATAGCACTCGCTGAAAACAGCGGGGGAAGCACGTTTTTCCTTGCGGCTCCCCACTTTCAAGCTCACCCTCAACTGACATGCAGGGCCCTCTTACCAGTAGTATGGCATATTCCCGCAGCACGCTTTGGGTCTATCTTGCATACTAGGAGCAACAAGGCATGCATACCAGCCAAAACACACCAACCTCCGGTCATGTGGCCCTCTTTGTCGTTGGTCAGAGCCTTAGTCTTTTTTGCAGCGTGGTGATGTATTGTAGAGGGGTGTGAAGGAGGGGCGATCCCGTGATCTTAACAACGTCCTTGTTTGCTTCGATGATCGTGCGCGGGGGAGGTGCCTGGACGCTGCTGCCTTTCTCTGCCCCTGTCCCAAAGCCCCACGACAGCCACCCAACAGCGAGAGCTCCGGGGACCGGTCTGAACGCAAATGGCCCAGCGATGATGGAGGCCAAGCAGACACAGAGCATGAGCACCATCCAGCACCACGACCACGCGGAACTGCTGCAACAAACCCTGCAGAGGGGACACCGCTCCACCACCACAACCACGACCACCCCAGCTCAGCAGCGAAAAAACAGAGGGGACGTCCACCACAGCGACGGCTTGCAAGGGGGCTAAACCAACCACAACAACACCAATAACCACGACCTCGCAGTGCTCGTGCAGACCCACCACCACAACCACTACGGCACCTCGCTAAGAGCAGAGCAACCAACCCACGCACATCCACACCACGTGCAGGGAGCATCAGGGAGCAGCAGTGACTCGCCCCGCCTGGACAAGGGGACACAAATATGTCGCTCTTGGCACCACCGAGCAGCCAAACCCAACATGAATGCTCGAAGCATGGTCGAACAAAGCCAAGCTCACCTTGTCGAATGGACAGGAGGCCACAACCCACTGTGCAGCAACACGGCCGCAGCAGAGCCAAACCCACCACAAGCTTCAACAACAGCTGCTACCACAACAGAAGCGGGGCTCCACCAACAACACCACGGCACCACTCCAACACCAGAGCCAGACCGGAAGAAGAGGCGCACCATGGCAGAAGAAGCAGCCCCACCCCAGCGGAGCCCACACCTTATATGGTGTTTAGGGCAAGGCAGCTTCTGACTCAGCGCATGCCTACCTGAGCGCGTGGACCAGTGGGCTGAGGGGACACCAAATCCAACGGTGGAAGGGTGGAAGACTCGGAGCCCAGCATCATGGATTAGATGGCCACACTACTGTGCAACCGCCGGAGCCAGCGGCACCAAGAAGTTCGAGGACGGCCATAGACACAGACGAGGACACACATGGCAGCCACCATCCCCTAAAACCCACCAGCACCTGCTGCAGAAACGACAGAGGGGAGGGGACACGCCCTGTGGAGCCCAGCGGAGGCCCGCCAATGCCAAAACCGAGACCTCGAAAGCGATGAGGACATGCCGGGGACAGAAACCGAGGACGAAATGTGGACCACAGACGCCGAAGATGCAGCCATGCGAGGAGCCGCGTCTTCGCATGCTCTCGGAACCGGCGCCGGAACCAGCAACAGGGACCACAGAGGAGTGGACCACAGCGACCTCGGCTCCTCCTACAAGATGGGGGACACCGCCGGCCACACGAAGGTTGGCTGGCGCAGCTCCTCTGAGCCCCTTGGCTTCCACCTGTTAAAGGGACCCTTGCCGAAACGAGCTCCAAACCAACACAAACCGGGGTGATGCTGCGAGGCGGCCCAGACGCACGCCACGCCGGCACCTGGGTTCCGCGCGGAGGCCAACATGACAAACGTGTCACACACACTACCAGCAGCACCCCTACCACCCGAAGTGCCGCTGCTGCCCCAGACTGCACGTAGCCTCCGAGCTCTCCCCCGGGACAACATACAGCTTCGATGCCAAACGACCCACCCACCCCCTCCGACATAACAACGAGACCATACACCAATGGTAGGCAGACAGACAGACGGACAGACAGACAGGCAGGCAGGCAGGCAGAGGCAGGCAGAGACAGACAGAGACAGACAGAGACAGACGGAGACAGACAGAGACAGACAGAGACAGACAGAGACAGACGGAGACAGAGAGAGAGACAGAGAGAGAGACAGAGACAGACAGGGAATCAGAAGGAGACGGACAGAGACAGACAGAGACAGAGACAGAGGCAGAGCAGAGACAGACAGAGACAGACAGAGACAGACAGAGACAGAGACGCGGACAGAGACAGAGACGGCGGAGACAGATACAGAGACAGACAGGCAGCCACACAGACAGACAGACAGAGAAAGATGCACGCACACAGACTCTGGAAGGACCCCAATGCCAGCCCATCCATTACACAGGGGGTCAACGGGCGGGCCCGTGGGCTGAGGGATAGAAAGATAGACAGGTTGACGGATGGATGGATAGATCGATAGATGGTTCGATGGACAGATAGGTAGATAGCGTGGTGGGGGGGGATTTGTGCATGTGATGCAGATGTGCCCGGCATGTTTACCTTGTCGTTGCCAGCTCCTGCTGCACATGAGCTAGAGAAGCGTGATGCCATGCTTTCCTTCCAAGGCCAACAAGAAGCGTACCCAAGCTTTCCGTCCAGGCAGCGTCGTGGACCCAGCGCTTACCTTGAGTCTGTACTAAGCTTGCTCCCGTGCATGGGCTCTTGCATGATTTCTGGTTGCCGGCTGTCATCCACGAATTCAGAAGAAGTCATGGCCCAACCGCTCGGCCAAGTCTGACACCGAGGTCCCGTTTGAGGATTGGGCTGTCTTTGCCGATGGCCGTGTGCTCGCCATTTCTCCCACCCCGGATGTACGGACAAGACACTGCAAGTGAGGCATGAAAGGGTCACTGTCCGAGCTTGGAATCAAGCCGCGATCTTGGAAGCAAGAAAGTTGGTTTTTGGGGTTTACTTTCAGCGCTTCAGGATGAGGCTGCGTGTGCTGGCTTTCACGAGTCTCAAATTCCGGGTTGGCAAAGGTGCGGGCGGCTTGCCGATCCGAAATTGTCCTTAACGGCAACAAATGCTGTACATAGCAGGCATCCGAGCAGAACACTGCTTGGGCGAGCTCCTTCTGCTACACAACGCAAAGCCTAGGGCGATCCGTTTTGCTTGGGCTGCTTCAGGATTGGGCGACAGGTCTGAGCAGCCGACGGCTTGTACATATTGCTGAGCACGCACAAGGGGACAAACACGTCTCTAGTGCTAGAAGCTGCTAGAATATCCGGTGTCATCCGCAGCCATTGAAGATGAGAAAGTATTCACGTGAGAGAGAGGAAGGGAGTGCCGGGAAGAAACATGGAGAGGAGCAGAAGCAAGTTAGTGCGTGAGTGGGCTGGCAGGAGACTGCGGGTTGCCCTTGGCTCAAGCCTCGAAAACAGGGACATCTGGGCATGATGAAACCTAGGTCTCAGATGAACCTCGATGTAGCATTGGCGACGCGGAAGTCAGAGGTCACAGTCGATAGCACATCTCCGAAGAATCGACAATCGGACTTGTCCTTCGTTTCTGGGCTCTGGGTCACTCGCTGATGATGGCACCCCTCCAGATTGGACGTGACCGGAGGCCAGGCATAGGTGGTTATTGTCAGTCCATATCTTGAAAGTGAGTTGAAATATAATTCAGGCTGGATAGAACGGGGTATTGAATCGGCAGTACCTTGTCGAAGTCTTGAGTGCCTGGGGATGTTTGCCACTGATGTCCATCTCAGCGCTCCAACATCGTCGACACTTGGGTGCCCCCCCACCCAAGACATTGTGCATGCGCTGCTGCTCGCGAGGCGTCGCTCCATCACAGGGGCGCCTTGGCTAAGTTTTGGAACTGGCGCGATGACCTGTGTAAGGTCGAGGTTGAGCTCTGCTGCTCTCAAAGACCAGGAGCTGAGAACCTTCGTTGCAGAAACCTCGGAAATTTCATCAAAATAGATCCGGTGAAAATGTAGCTGCTGCGGCACAAGCAATTTCAGACCACATGTCGCTTGAAATCGAGGTTGATATAACCCGTGAAGGTATCAGCAGCATGGGATGGGGTTTCGCACCGTGGAGTAAGGACTTTGTTGATTGTGGTGGCCATGTCTGATCGTCGACATCGAACATGAGACCTCTGACGAAATCTGTGCACAAGGGCTTGGCGAGAGGAGCGAACTTGGCCAAGACAAGGCAGTCTGCAGCAAATGCAGGGGCAGATCGGAGCAAGGGACTTTATGCGTCGGCCGGACGTGTTCGGAAGAGGCATCGAACAGTGAAGCAGCAATTGGAAAGGTTTTACCACGGGGCCCTTGGGAATTCGGCACCACTGTCGGCCAGCAGTTCCGGCGGACATGGTCCGCACTCGGATGTCCTAACAAGTTTTCAGTGTTGTTCGGAACACACCTGAACGGTTTGAAAACGGGTGGGGCATCTGCCTTTCCCCAGCAGCTGTCAATGGTCCTCGTCTTCATCCGCGGAACGGAGAGCCAGCTAGATGACGAGCAAATGAGATTTTGCAGCAAGGTGCTATTGATAGCCGTACTCGGGACTGTGATTTTCCACCAGCTCGTACCGACCCCAGAATCCTTCTGCATGTATGGCTCTCATGTTTCAGAGATCTTGATCCGCACGAGGCCGCATTTGCAGGCGGTGCCATCAGACAGGCGAACTCCAGTGTCCTCTCGTCACATCTGCGAGGGTAGAACGGTTTTTGCATCCACAGGACCGCCAGGGGCTGCGACGTCACGCCGCTCGTGCAGCACAGGCTTCAGTGTCTGACCTGCTGACTCTGGTCGCCCCGGCCCAGTTCTGTTTGAACCTGGCCAGCCATCAGCAGCCAATGTGCATGAAGCCACCAGGCAGACACAGAGTCTGATGACAGCAAGTTCGAAGAGCAGGCAGCGTATGCTGCAGCGTCGGTAGAGTTGAGAACGTGAGGTGGCATTCATGTGCATGTCAGCTGATCAAGCCGTTTGGAGCATGCAAGTTTGAAGCACCCCGGGTCCTCGACATGATCATCACATTGGAAGATCACTGGCAATGTGCCCAAGCTCACTGATTGCACAACGTGCATCCAAAGCAGGTTACAACTAGGGCCGAAGTGCTTATGCGTGCACAGCACGCTCGGTACCATTTCCGGAGCCCGCTGCGCCGCCGGGCATATTCGCCCGCCTGCCCTCTGAGCTTGGCGGATGCAGGCATTGTAACGGTCCGATCTCGAAGTTTAACTCACGATCCTGGGTGCTTTGCAAGGACACAGAATTTCGGAGCAGAGGCCTCCAAGGCTTTCCTGCAGTGTTGAAACGGTCGCTTTATGACTTCCAGGCGGGGCGACATCCATTCACCATTCTTGGGGTGCCAAGATGCTTGAAGCATTGATCTACTCAAAGGTTCACGAGGTCGACTTGCAAGGGAATGAGCTGCACCTCACCGAGCTGAAGCTGAAAGATTCTCATTGCTTCCCGGCAGGGTGGGGGGAGGGTTCCAAGGTAAGTACTTCAGAACTTTATACTGTTTATACTGCCTAACCCAACTGTCACCACAACCCTTTTTTCTTGGGTTGCGCTCACAAATGGTGCGGCATTCTCTCGGCTTGATAAAATAAACTGATGGAGACAAGAGTCGCACATACACACAGACACATACACAAGTACATGAGCAGATAACAAATGGATAAACAAATAAATACATACATGTATACGTATATATGTATGTATGTATGTATGTATGTATGTATGTATGTATAATATCTATATATAGATAGATATATAGATAGATAGAGCACGCGCTCACACACACACACATACATACATACATACATACATACATATAAATATATATATATATGCATGTATATGTATATGTA
>CAJNJA010020808.1:0-25454 GCA_905231915.1 Symbiodinium necroappetens | reverse complement strand
ACACACATACATACATATACATACACACACACACATATATATATATGTATATCTATTTATTTATGCGTATATACGCGCATATGTATATCTGCATGTGCGCATGAGTGCACAGCAAGCCTCCGACTTCACCTCTGGCCCTGCGCCGCGAGATCTCACTGAGCCCGAAAGACAATCACAGGTTGTGTGCCTGATGGTGGCAGATGGCACTTGCATTTTCGGCTTTACAAGGAAGGCTCGGACACGGCATATGGGTACCGTACCACTGCCGTCCAGTTGGCTTTGATGAACGGGTCCAGTTCTGCCATCAGTGATTGCTCGAGGACTGGACACTCTGGATGCGGTCGCGCTGCTAGCACGCTGCCTGGGCCGCTCTCGGCGAACTTTGAGATGATTCGCTGGTAGCAAGGAGATGAAACTGCGGGGGTTTCATGATCTTGGAAGTGCCTCCTGACATGCCATTTATTCGTGCAGGACCGCTGTGCTGTCACGGTGCAGCAGATGTCGTGTGCTCAGCTTTCACCGGCAGAGCTTCAACGTGCGCTTCACCATCCCGTGCCTGAGCTGAGCCCGGAGAGGGAAGCCCCTGAGCCCAAATCCTGAGCCTCCATGCATTCTGAAGAGCACTATGGGCTTCTCAAGCAGAAACGAGGACGAGAAAGTTGCCGAAAGGGCCTTGCAAAGCGGAGCCGATCAGATGTCCCAGGATTGCGAGAGTCGAGTCCGCGTCTCGGACCTGGCGGTGAAGCCTTCACCTGTGCGTCTGGGAGACCTTCTTGGCAATCGGTTCAATGTTGTGCTCCGCATGGTGCCCGAGCAGGCCCCCTGAATTTGGACAAGTCAAAGCTGTCATGGGTGTTTGTGTGCATCGCTGCGAAGTAGGCGCGTGACGAGTAGCCGCCGGAAACAGTTCGGTTCATCGCCCAACAGCCCAGCCCGCAAATGTGCAGAGAAGGCGCTGCTCTCGCCAAGCTCAGCAGCTCAAGAAGCTTGCAGATCCCTCGCCGAGTCGGGCTTTCTGAATTATTTCGGCCCGCAGAGGCCTGGTGAACACGCTAGTCTTTCGGAGGCCCTATTTGTTTTTCAGTCCACACACAGTCGGCAATTCCTTGAGATTCTAGCATGCCAGACAAGTAGGAGGTGACAGTGGGATTTCGCAAGGTTCGGATCGCAGGTCATCCGTTCATTCCATGACCTTCGGACAGCAATGGCAGCATCAGGTGTCCTAGGAAAGCAGCTACTGTATACTTCAAGCATGCTCGGGAATGGGGCTCAGGTGGGAGCAGCCATCTTGCGTCACCAGTTCGACCGTGCAGTGAGCCTGGACCTCAAGAAGCAGAACAGCACGGACTACTGAACTCATAGCATTCGGTAGACTCCTGCCAAGGATTGATACTGGGCGACGTCGAGCTCTTGGGCGGGGACGCCGCAAGAGCAGATGCTATGACTTGGGATGAGGAGCTGCAGGCCTCTTGGATCCGGTTGCTGTTTGCATTTTTCGGGGAGCCCCGGAGGCCCCAAAACCCGAGAGCTTTCGCCCAGGCAGCGCAGCAAAGTCTTCTGAGGGCAATCAGAGCTGGTGGCGATGTTGTTCTGGCAGCCGAGGAGCTCTCAACAAAAACCCCAAAGGAAACTCTAAGAGTCGGGTGAGTCTTGGCCTGAAGGCCGCGTTCCAACGAGTTCCCCCAGTTCCTGGCTACCACGTGCGAGGTGGGCATGGGGATGCATGGGGCCTTCTCTGAAGTGGCTTTCATTGGATGTGAGACTGCTGTAGTCCACGTTTCACAGGCTTGCTGCGCTGCTTGGCTCGTGGGCTCACTGCGGAGGAAGCTCTTTTTCGTTTGCCACGGCAAGTGCTGATGCTCTTCGTGACTTGGCGGGAGCAGACGGTGCGGGTTGGACTCGGCAAGAGAAGATCTGAAGGTAAAGTCTGCCCAGAGCCTCATCTTCAACAAGGCCACAAGGAGATCTAGGTCTGCTGCCAGGCGCCTGCATCTTTCCAGGTCTTGTCTCACCGAGCTGCCCTGGGACCTATTCCCGCAGAGGGCGACCTTGTCTTGCAGGGAGGCCGGGAGGCCGAAATCCGAGAGACAAGAGGCCTCGCGTCGGCCTGAGCCTGCAATTGGACCTCGTCAGGATTCGGCGGAGAAGAGCCTGTGCCCGTGGAGCTGACGAAACTTGCATCCGTCGAGCCGGAGAGTGCCTGGACCTCAGCTTTGAGCTTAAGTCTCTTAAGTCGTTTTCGTCTCTTCAGCCGTCAGGTCGTCCTTCCACTGCCTGGCAGCTCCGTTCGCTATCCGTGCCTAGCTCGCAACTTAAAGTCTGAAACTCGTCGCGCAGCAGAGCAGCTGCTGCTCTGCGACAGTGTGTAAGGAGGTACCCGCCCCAATCATGCCTGGCATCAGGAGATCTCTTCAAAAGGTCTACGAGGAAGCTTCCGAGCAACTCCTTCAAGTTTCGCTTGAGGCTTTCTCAAGCAGGCATGTGATGCTGATGCGGACTGGAAGACAGTCTTGGCAAACCGAGATGTTTGTTTTGCAGGCTTCCCCTGCGGTTGAAGCTTCCCGGCATCTACAGACCTGCCATTGCCTGGGCCTTGTGCGGTAAGAGGAGACTGTATCTTGTGCCTGGAGCCGTACCATGAGGGGAAGAGAGTGCATGTTTGTACGGCCACGGAAGACATTCGCAGGGCAGCTGCAACACTCTGTCCTCAAGCATGCTGGACCGGTCTTTGCTGTCTCGACTCCGAGTCGCACGAGTTTTGGCTCGAGCGATAGCTTGGCTGAGCCGGGTGCCTTCTACGATGATCCTTCCATGATAGGCGCCTCATGGCAAATGCCATGGAGGTAGGGCTGCGACAGGTAGGGGCAGTCTGCAGACTGACGCCACATGCTGCAGGTTGACGACGGCGACGCTGATGATGACGACTGGGACCCTCGCGTAGCTCCCGGTATTGTTCTCCGTCCACACATCGTTCAGTGGAATGTCGCACAAGGACCCGCCGTTTGCTAATGTCTTGCCGAGCCCTGGTGAGGGCCGAGTGCGCATCTTGCCAGGAACGGAAAAGGTCGACAACCTTGATGTAGATCCGCTGCACGATCCGGAAGCGGACGATCAAGACGAGAAGTGGGTTGCAGAAGCTCGGCCTCATGCTATTGCAGCCTGCGACGGCTAGTGACAGCTGCTGTGCTGTGTCGTGTGAAGCTGCAGTCTTATGGGCACGTCACGCGACAGACTGCGATTTGGCATCGAGGATCAGTTACTACAGCCCGACACACGAAATGTGAAGGGCACAGATGCCGTCCTGAACTGCCCGGGCTGCTTCACGCCTGTTTGCTGAGCCCCCAGTCTCTTGCATATCGCCCTCCAGCTTCACCGATGCCATCTGCTCCTCCGCAGGCTACCAGTGCCAGCGCCATGAGCAGTTCACACGGCAGTGGCGGGCCTCCGAAGTGCGAAACTGCAAAGTGGACAAATCCGTTGCGCTCTCCATGGCAAAGGCCAGGCCTTCCGCTGAAAATGGAGCCTAACACTCTTTCCGTCCATGCTTTTGTGTCAGGACGACCCTGCAAAATACTTCGCTCTTCGCTGCGAGACCTGCAACGCCGACGTTGGGCTCCAGGACATGGAAGGGATCTTCCACCTCTTTCATGTTTTAGAAAGCCTTGCTTAAGAGCTCAGCGAGCCGACCGACCCCTCGAAGAGATCCTCGCAGTGGCCGACGCGGATGACGATGGACAGTGATGGCTGCACATGGACACCCCTTACTCGGACACCCGTACGTGCCGAAAAGCCGTAATCAGGATTTGCAGGTAGTTCTGCCAGGGTTAGGGGACAAGAAACTATGTCCGCACTTTCCATACTATCGCCTGTAAAGAAGGTCCGAAGGTCACATGTGAGCAACTGCAGTCCAGAACGGGCACTGATTTTGCTTCGCAACTGGTTCTACATGGGTTTAGTGGCATGTTTCTGCAGCTCCGCAGCAGAGGCTCGTGCGTCGGGGTTCCCATAGGAGCTTCTGGTTGAAGCAGCCGGGCGCATGTGTTCGATTTGTTTCACTCCGGGATCTTCATTTTTCTTGGGTCGCAAGAGCAGATGAGCATAGCCATGTGATGAAACCTTTCTATGATGTATGCCTGGACGAAGTTTGTGATGATCAGCATGATAAACTAAGGCTTGTTTTCGGGAGGGAAACAGAGCACTTTGCCCAGCAAGATGGCTTAGTATTGTAACTAGGCTTTCGAGAGCTGACTCAGGGAAGGCTCGGGGCTTGTGGCTACCGGAACAAGCATGGCAGTCCCATGCTGACGCAAGTCTGGCAGCCATGCGCGCTTGTTTGCCATGGTGGTTGGCATGTGTCCACCAGGCACTACAACTGTCGATTGCGGCCGCAGAGACGTGCACCGCCCTGTATGACATGATCTATTGCCAATCTGAAATATTTAATTCCCGAGGGATCCAGACAACCATGTTGAACTTCACGCTCAATGCGTGCTGGCTGAATTCATCTCTTCGTAGATGGGCCTAGTAGACGTTTAGAGGATTCGTGGCAGTTACAGCGGCACAGCAATCCATAGTACTGTAGGATGAGGAGGTCGAAGAACCGCTACGAGTCCCGGAAGCAGGTCAAAGAAGTTTTCTGCTTGTTGGCTCAGGTGACATTCTCCCCTCCAATTTTCATCGCTGACTTGTCCGTGTATGCGAGACGCACCCACGACAGCCATGAAGCGATGAACAGCTTGCCTGTGCATGCCGATGTTCTGGTGGCAGAATCATTCTTGAGCTTCCCTACTCAGCGTGACACTTTGCGTGGCAAGTTTCTTTGCAACTTTCACGACCCGGTCAGTGACATTATCGTCATGCCGCAATCCACAGTTCAACAACGCAGCTACCGGCTGTCTGCCGGCCTCGTTGCCAAACAGATAAACCCACAGACTTCCGAAACACCTGCGCAGAGGATAAACATCAACAGGCCAGGAGTTGTGGCATTCGACATCACAGAAGACATGGTGCGAAGTGGGGAGCAGTCCCTGGAGATCCGTGCGATGAATTACCAAACTGGCAGTATGGAGATCTTCCTGTTTCCAGCTGATGGGAATGACTGTATGGACTTCGAGATTCGCAAGGGGTCAACTGCGTCAAAGTGTGTAAGCGTGCGGCAGCTCGCAGACTGCTTATCCTCCCAGAAAATCTCAGACATCGTTTCTTACAATTTGCCCAGGTCCATCCGATTCACCGTCAAGAGCGAAGGACGTGTGGTTTGGAGCCGGTGGTCAGCTTTACCACTGTCCGAGGGTCTGTGGTTTGTGCTGTTGATGCCAGATGGCTCCGACCGTTTCGTGACATACGAAGTGGCCATGCGCGGGGCGCGGCCTAGGCCAACATTGAGCTCGTGTGCTTTGGCTATGTGGATCATCCCTGTAGTGGCTGTCCTTGTCTTCCAGGCTCTCGATCTACACCTGAAACGAACCTGGCATGCCTGGCGCGGATCTCCACGTTCACGACGCCCCTGTCTGCGTCTGGTCAGAGAGTGGTGCCTGCTGGATGCCGACTTCCGGACGTTTCTGTGGCAGATGGCTGACGACAGCGTCAGGCGTGGATCGCATGCTGCAATTATTTGCGTCTCTGCGGGTTGCTTCTTTCTGGCTGCTATTCAACTGGCCATGGGCATATGGGCCGGCCAAAGACAAGCCGGCTCGATGGACATCTGCCGATACAACTTCGAATGCTACGTTCCTTTCGGCCTTGACCTACCCTTCAACAACATGCTTTCCCACATTCCCTACTTTGTCACTGGCGTTCTTTCTGTCATCATTGTCGCACACACGGACTACAACCTTACAATTCAGGCAGAAACAGACGGTGAACCCAGACCACCTGACCTGCGATTCTTTTACGCCCTGTCGTGGTGCTTGGTGCTGGAAGGCTTCGGCAGTACCTGTTACCACGTCTGTCCCACATCGTATCTGTTTCAGTTCGACTCCGCAATGATGTTTGTCATTGCCGTGCTTTCCACAGTCTGCTTGCTGGATGGCAGTGACGAGGAGCAGAGGGACCCGGTCTCCATGCAAAGCATGCCAAGCACGCGGGCCTCAGAGCGCTTCTTTACACCAGTCGTGCTCATGCTACTGATCACGGTACCGATGTGGACCATCAGTTTCGTCGGTACCTGGTTTGATTTCGTGGTACCGGAATCAGTTCACGGCGCTATCTCTTACAATCTATACTGCGCAGCCGTTCTGCTTTGGTTCTTGTTCATTCTCTTAAAGGAGGCTTGGCAGCAGGCTTGGTTTCGTTTTTTCGTAGCCGGTCGTTGTCTACTTGCCTGTATGGTGTTTCGCACTGGAATCTGGACTTAAAATTCTACAACCCCCCAGACCCTTACAGGCCCTTACAGCAAGGTTCAACACGCATTTCCTGATTATAGAGAGTCCGGCTCTTCTTCCTGCTGTGGGCGGAGCAAGGCGCTGGCCGTGACTCGTGTGCTCATATGGGGTCTGGTGGCTGTGATGCTTTTTCTTCCCGCGGCCCGCATCCAGTTTGGAGGTATGTCCAACGTTCTTTTGTTCCTCTCAATGCTGGTGATGGTGTTCGTCATTGGGAGACAGATGTTGAAACGTGATAGAAGTCGTCGGGGCAGTATATCACTTGATGATTCGGTGCGGTGGTTGAGCAAATTTGGGCTTTTGTTCCTGTTTCTGCTGACGAGCTTCGTGGCACTTCACTTCTTCAATACAACGATGACCGATGTGCTGGTCTCTGCAGCTGAGAGTAGAACCTTCAACAAAGACTGCATCTTCATGGGAACCTTCGACGCCCATGATGTCTGGCACATGTCGATGCTTGTCCGCAGATCAGAAGCTTTATCCAAACATGCAAGCAGCAGGAGCCAGTTTGCACTGTGTACAGTCTTGCGCTGTGCTGCTGCGATCCGGGCCGCAAGTAATTTTGCGGGTGGGCTCTAGAGTCAAAAGCCACGCTGGGAGTCCGGTAGCAACAGCTGAGGTCAGCCATTTCGCTTGCCCTGTGGGTTCAAGTGTTGCTTGGGGTGCGTCTCAGAATATGGAGACGCAACAGCCAACAGCACGGACGCACGAGCCAGGTTGCTCTTTCGATGATCTCATCGCAAGCAGTATCGACTTGACGACAGCTCTGAAAAAAAGCTGTTGCAGAAATGGCCGTATCAGAGGCAAGAGATTAGATAGTTTGCATAGTGCAAGCACTCGGGGCCGAAAAGCCGAGGTCTTTCCTCGGGACATTTCTTGGCACGCCTTGGCAGCAGGCCAAGCAGCAATGCAGGCATCCGCTCAGCGCGGCCGCCTGCTGCTGACGGACGTCGACCGTTTGGAAGCGCGAGGCTCGAGACCTCTCAAGCTCTGAGGCCTTCAGGCGGTTCAAGGCAGGCAACAGTCAGGAACAGAACCAGGTCCTAGAGCTCCAAAGCGCTCCTCTGTCCAAGCCATTGCAGTGCCGACTGTGACCAGGCCTCGAGCAGACGCCAGAAACCAGGACGTTTGGTGCTCGGGCTTCACAATGCAAGCACGATGTTCCCGGCATGGGTGTTGTTGCCTTGTTTTGAGCCAGGTCAAGCTCCGCTGGCTGCAATGTAGATGTTTCCGAGGGATCCTTGGTATTGTCGCTTGGCTTGTCTTGGTGAACCGGATTCTGTTTCAGTTGCGTCTTCTTGCGAACTCTCCCGAAGGTCGTGCATTCTGCCGCCCTCCTCGTACTTCACAGTGGCCTTCAGAGAACTCACGCGCCAGACGCAGACATCGGCAGTGCTTCAAGGTGATAAATGACCACTTTCGACTTCTCGTCTTGAGTCTGCAACGAGCATGTAGGCTCGATCTAGAGATGGACGTTGAGCATTGGATCGACTCTTGCAGGTTGATGCTTCCTTCGCACAGCTCTCTCCACAGGAGTCCGAGTGCGCAAGGTGTCAGTTGGCTTTTCGACTAAACCCTAAACCCTGATCCTCAGCCATGCGAGAGGGAAAACAAACCCCAAACCCCAAACCCTAAACCCCAAACCCGTTTTTCCTGAGCTGCATGAAGGTAATTTAATTGTGATACTTTGGTTTGCAAGTACTGCCGCTACCTGGCGAGGTGTCGAAGACTGCTGGATCACTGACGCACTTCATGCTTCTTCGGTCTCGAGAGCTATCTTGTAATGGAGCTGAGGATGCGAAGCTAGTATGTGCCAAGCTGTGAGCAACAAAGTTGTTTGTGACTATGTCAATACCTGTCTTGGCATTGGTGTAGTGACTCGATGACTTCAGCCAAATCCTTTCAGTCTGAGTGGGCTTTACTTTTGAATCACTTCGGTGGAAATCGCCTGTGCAGATGCTTTGACTGCCTTAGCGCTTCCTTTGTGCTGCGCTGCTCTGAGTCTCCCGAAATGGGAACAAGCCTTGATACAAGTCAAGAGGTTGAAACTGTCTAATTAGTGAGTTCTTTTTGCTGTTAAGCTGATGGCAAACTGGACTCACTTTGTCTGTGCTCTCTGTTCTGAACTTAACCCTGCAATGCGGGCTCGTCCTTGCTAAGTGGGAGGGAAAAAACCCCAAGCCCGAAACCCTTAAACCCTTAAACCCTAATAACCCTAAACCTGTGTCAGGACCTGGCAGCTCTTCAGCTGCGGTTGAGTCAGACCGACGCTTCTTCAAGGAGCCTCGGTTTAGGCGAAAGAAAGGCGAAGAGTGCGGCCGTCGCCTTTAGGGTTCAGGGTTCAGGGTTTAGCGTTTAGGGTTTGCGGTTTAGGGTTTAGGTTGTGGTGTGCAGGAAGCCCTTGGAAAGGCTGCTGGGCAGCATCCAGAAAGCCATGGAGTCAGCGCCCCAGAGCTCTGGCAAGAATTCGCAAGCAAAACGGGGCAAGCGATGAAGTTAGCAGGGCGCGAATGGAAATGGCCACCAAGGAGATTGAGGCTCTTCTTGGGGAACTGATGACTGAGAGCGTAGCCGGTGGTGTAGCAGGATTCGGTTGCAGGCCCTGATGCAGAGCTCCGGAAACATCGACGACAACATTCGAGAGTGCTTGCAGCGACAGGCGGTGGTCACACGGATTGACTAGGAACGGCTGAACCAGTGCCTCGGACGGGATGCCAGGACAGTGTCCTCCCGATTATGGCAGCTATGTCCTTGGAAGTCTTTATGCCATGCCAGAAGTAGGGAAGGGCAGGTGTCGGCATGGTGGGGCAGGGTAAGACAGAGAAGGTGCTCCTTCCTGATCCTTGAGGTCTTGCAGATGAACATCGGGCGAGCCCAAAAAGCCGGCAATCAGCAGCTGGACTGTCTCGTCGATCGCGACCCGGGTTTGTCCCCCTTTTCTCCTACAGTAAGTCTTTGCTTTGCCGACTTGAAGCGTCCGCCTGCGCAGGAAAAAGCTCTGACGTACCTGTACAATATCATGAACCAGGAAATCGAGTCGAAGGTGCATGGCGCTACATGGCGCATGCATTGCGATAGAGAGCAATGGACCCATGCAGCGGGTTGAAGTTCGTCTCCTAATAGTATCTCAATAGTCTGTTATCTTGAAAGACAGAGAGAGGTGGCACGCAGGAGATGTTACCTTAGCTTCCCACGGATTCCATAGGCTTACTACTTGTGTGCCTGCACTCCTTTTGCACACATGGGTCTCAACGAGCCAAATCCTTATGCCAACTCTTTTGCTATGCCAAGTAAGGTGCTGAATCTCATTCGGCCTCTTGAACAGTTCGTGGTCATGGTCACGTGTCCTTAAGTATTGAGCGCTCCTTCAAAGTCGCGTTCAACGGTTCAAGAGGGCTGAAAAGATGTCAACAAAAGCACCTATTGGAAGTCCCATGTATGTAACTTACTCGAGCCATCCGCTTAACCAGTGCAGTTGCCTCCTTGGCAATGAAGGGAATTCAATGACAGTGAAGCATGTAATGCGTCGTGCACGCATACTGATTGACATGCTTTAAGTAGAGCAGAGAGAGTCCTCAGTTTCCACTCAGAAGGCCCCAGCTGATCGGCAGCACGTGACTGACGGCAAGCAGAGGCCAACTATTCAACAGCAAGCGACCATACCAATGCCTTGTGCCAAGCTCAGCGAGGACCTTTCCATGGCAGCGGCGGACCCCACCTAAACCAAAAAAGGGGAGCAAGGCAGAGACCGCCACACAACAGGAGGCCCGCAGCCAGCACAACCAAAACACAGCAGAAATCCGTCAGCGAAACGAACGAGAGGTGAACCAACAGCGGTTCTTGATACGAAAAGACTATGAAGTGGTGAGCCAGGTGCCAATGGTAAACCGTGTGCTTTCCCGCTGCTTAAGCACCGAGGACCGAGAACAGCTGAAGCTTTCAAGAGTGGTTCTGCAAGACATATACTGTGAAGAAGACTGACGTGAGGATTCAGATGCGCGAAGGGAGCTTCTTGCAGCGTACTTTGCGGAAACGGCCGGCGAGGTGTCTTTTGCGGGTTCGTTGTGTTGTGGCTGCCAGAATCCAACTTCGAAGGAGGAAGCCGCCAAGCGGCCAAAGTCGACGGCCAGCGCTATCGTGGGCCTGGTCTCCGAGGCGAGTCTAAAAGCTAGCACGGCAACGGGGCGTCCGAACGGCTTCGTCTTCCGAGGCTCAGGCACAGGCGACGCAGCCCGGTCTGGATCTGACGAGCCGGGACCCAAGCAGCTCACGGCCTCTGCCTCTGCTTATCTCTGCTCGCCTTGCTCGCCTTGGCAGGCGCCCTGCAGCGGATCCGGGGGGTTGCACTTGATGTTGGGGTTGTCCTTGGTGAAGTCTTTGATGACAAGGCTCGGGCATGTTGGCATGCTATTCCTGCACAAGATGCCGCCTCGTCAGGTTCAGGAGCGGTTTATGGAGGATATTCAACCCCTGTTCGATGCACTGGCGGAGACGAACCATTCTCAGAGGATGCAGACGCAAGACCGTCGATCCAACAGGGTCACCTCGAAAAGCTGTTCAAGCCGACTTCTCGACATGTGTGAGGTAAGTTCATCGAACAACGCACGTGCAGACTCAGGCGGCCCCCATGACCACTTGGCATGTTCCCAGAGCCGCACGCGATCTCACGCGCATGCATCTGATATCGTCCGATGCCCCTGAATCCAAGATGGCTCGAGCAGGCAACTTGGGCCTGTTGCAGTAGCTGGTGTAGTTCCTTGGCGGATTTATGGCGTCTGAGAGCCAGGTTACGGACGCGGGTGCCCATGTGCATCTGCCGCCGTCCCTGTGTGAAGCTCTGGTGGCGGCATTCCCCAAGACATCTTCGCAGACTGCGCCTGACTTCGCCGCTATGATCAGCGACTTGCTCGCCTACGCACCGGCGAGAACAAGCACTCCAGCCACAGCGAGTGCGAAGATTTGCCGAAGCAGAGCTACTCCAGAGCTCCATGGTGGCCCTGAAGGAGCTTACCAGCGAGATGCCTCAACTGGCCGCTGGAGATCCCAAGACCGCTCGCAGCCGCCGCAGCCGCGAACGAAGCCCTGTGCTTCCCCAAAGTCTCCAGAAGAGCTGGCGCCGGCGCCAGAAGCTGAAGAGCCGGAAGAGCCGGTGCGACCTCAGAAGGCAGCCGAAGCCGCCCTGAGCCGGGCGAAGGCAGAGACGGTGAAGCTTTGGGAGGCCGCCAGGAAGACTTTGGGAGATCGCTGTCGGAGCTTCAAGCAGCAGGATGCCATGCAGCGGACGATGGCAGAAGTCGAGCTTGAGAAGTCCATGCTCGCAGCGTCGTGGAAGTTATTCCGGGTGTTTCGGCGTACACTACAGCTTTTTCGGTTGGGCTTGCTTCTCACACCCTATTACTCCTCGCACCTGCAGTCAGTGTTTGCTACTCGAGAATCAATCTCAGGACTCTCTAGACAAGAAGGAGCTTGGAGAGATCACTCGCATGGCCGCAGGCTGTGTGTCTTGGCTGCTCTGGCTGGTGTAGTGAATCCCTAGTTTTGCCTGCAAAGTGGGACCTAACCTGAGGAGGGTGGTCGAGCTTTGTCTGTTGGTGTGGCCCGTCACCTCTTCGAGAATGTTGGTTCATCCGGCCGAAGCAGCTGCAGGGGTGGTAAGCCAAGGGCCAAGCCCAAGCGGTCTTCTGCCGCTTTGCCTCCTCGACCCACGACCGAGCATGAGGGTGCAGAAAGGACGCAAGAAAAGAAACCGGAGAAGATGAGCGCACGGCCTGAGTCTCCTTCAGTTCGCCATCGAATTGGTGCCTGGGAGATTTCGCAAGCTGCCCCTTTTGGTGGGGCATAGACGCATGGTCGGACGAGCTACTCCGGCAACCTCGGCCAAGAAAGGCTTGAAGAGTGCAGCTTCAGGTCACAAATTAATAAATTCAAGGCCTGCATGTGCAGCAAAGATGGACAGCGCATGCCCAGTGACCTAGCCTACTGCGCGCTGACCAGAAAGATCCAAAATGTTGTGCTTGGCGGAGCATGCATCTGCCAGGCCCATGCATGTGCTCTTGTCTTCGCCCAGATCCGGCTCCGGCCGCCTAGCATGGCGGTCACGCACAAAACGTGACAAGAGCAACTGCCTGGCATGCACCTAACAGGCCCCTCGGAGCCTGTGGACACAGGGTGGAGCACCGCCGCGCTTGCCTTGGTGCATGACAGTTGTGTTTGCTTCCGCATCAGGTTGGTCTACCTTAGGCCCTAGGCCTTAGGCTTGGTTTCGCGAGAGATCTGCTCGATGTTCCATGACGTTGATTCGCACCTTGATTCGTTTGATCCCATCCCACGTCACGCACTGACACGTGCCATGCTCAAGCTTTCCCAGAGTGCAGGGCTCCAGGCCCAGGCCGGGGCAGCTAAGCTGCCCTGCCGCCATGAGCGTGCCGAGGATGTTGGAGACATTCTCGGCCATCGAGGAAGAGCTCCAGCGATCCTTCGAATCAATGAACAGCGTGAGTGAGCAGGTCCAGAGTCTGCGAGACGCAGTGGAGACCCTCGATTCGCGAGATGAAACAGAAAGATCAGAAAGCAAGACGACCACGCCAACACAAAGCAAGACAACCACGCCAAGACAGCGTCGCGTGTCCCTCCGAGGATCCAGCCCCATTAGCCCTAAGTCGAGGGTGCTGCAAGAGCCACCCGCTCTTGTGATCCACCGGCACGGCAAGACACAGAAGCAGCCAAGCTCGGTATCCAAGCAGGTTACAGCCGCTGCATCAACAAAGGCGACAGATGCCGGTGGCACCCAGCTGCGCTTGCACGGGCGCTGGATGGACTTGGCCACCCAAAGCGCGGAGGGTCCTACCAAAGACACTCGGAAAAAAGTCACGCATCGCTTGAGCCAGATCGGTGGCATGGGCTCGGAGCAATCTCTTGCTAAGCCACAAACCGTCGAACCCTTGCACCCACATGGTGCATTCAGGATTTTCTGGGATATGATAGCTATGATACTGATATTTTGTGACACAATCATGCTGCCGCTCGCACTGGCGTGGGAAGAGGACATGAGCTCGGCCAACTTCTTCAGCATGATGCTTTATGTGAACTTCTGCATCAGTCTGACCTTCTGGACTGCAGACTTACTTGTCAACCTGAATACTGCGACATACCGCAAGGGCACGTTGGTAACCCAGCGGTTTGCCATATTCAAGAGCTACTTGCATGGGTGGCTGATGTTCGACATTCTGCTGCTCGGTTTTGACATCATGTATGTCACATCGGATGCGAACGTGTCCTCAGAGTTCCGTCTGGTTCGTGTGACGAGAATTTTACGCTTGTTGAGACTTTTGCGCATGCTCAAGCTCACGAGACTAAATGCCATCATTGAAGAGACTGCGGCCAACAGCGGCAAACAGTGGGTTACAGTCGTCATCGCAATCACGAACACAGCCTTGGGAATGATTTTCATTGCCCACTTGCTGACGTGCATGTGGTACGGGGTTGGGCGGGCGGTCGAAATCGACAACTTCGACAACCCCGGTGGCATACAAAGCTGGACTGTGCGAGCAGGTGCAAGAGTGCACGAGATAGAACCTTATATTCAGTATCTCCATGCTATGCGATGGATCGTGAACACGCCCTCGCCGCCTGACATCGATCCCGGAAGTGCGACTGAGAGGATATTCGACATCCTCGTGTCCATCTTCTACTTGCTTGTCATGGGCTCTGCAATTTCAAAGATCTCGGGCACGATCGCAGAGTTGAGAGCGATGAACGAAGCCAGAGATCGCCGGCGCAGAGAGGTGCGACAATACCTCAGCCATCAGCATGTCTCCTTTGAGCTAGTGTCTCGAATCATGCGCTTTGTGGACTACCGGCTTGAGAAGTTTTCGGCAACAAATCTGGACACCTCCTTGATCTCCCCCACTTTACAGTTGGAGCTTTACGTGGGCCAGAGGAGCAGCTTTATCCTGGAGATGCCGATCTTCAAGCTGCTACAGGAGTGCTATCACGACGTCTTCGGCAGCGTTTGTGCAGCTTTGGAGAAACACGTCTACGAAAAGGGTGAAAACATCTTTGTGGCCGGTTCCTGGACATCCTGCCTACACATCACGGCCACGGGCTATTACAGCTATGTTGAAGGCCTGAGCTGCATCAGAAGCCACATTTGCAACGTCCATACCGCCTTACATGCTAGGTCGACAGGAATTGTCGACCAATGCCCCTGTCTCGTGATAAGCTTCTCGCTACCTTCTCATGTCTTGCCCCAAGTTTTGATCGGGTTGTGACTTGGAAGGCTACGACGCGGAAGGTGAGGCAGCAGAGTTCAATGGTACCAGGTGGTTTGGAGAGCTGTCTCTTTACACCGAAGGTAGCTTACATCAGCCGTTGCCCCAGGAGCAGTGACACTTTGCACATCTTTCCGATGAGTAGCTGATCAGGTCAACTCTTGCTGCCGCGAGTTTCGCGGAGACCTTTACCTTGACCGGGCCTGCCTTGGCAGACTGCGTGAAGCAATCCCGTGGTTGCAACATGGCCGCTTCAGGGGGGGCTGTTGAGGTCGCTACTTAGGAGGCAGGCTCAGTGACCTAAAGCTGCCGAGGCATGGCTATGTTTTGTGACTTTGCCAAGGACTGCGCGGGGACTTATGTGTGATCCCGGTTCTCGGTTCCCNNCCCGGCACGCCCGGGTCCAAATATGCCGAATCCCTGTGACTGTGCGTACTTCTCCCACATGGCGGCTCCAAAGCCATCAACTGTCACCAGGATCTCGTCCCAAACACACCCGATCCATGAGGGTATTGAAAATGCAACTGTCACCAGGAGGCGTTCCTGTCGGGCCCGCTTCCTGTGGCAGTTGACCCAAGAAAGGAATATCATGATGCTGATGATGATGATGATGATGAGGATGCTGATGAGGATGACGATGAGGATGACGATGACAATGACGATGATGATGACAATGACGATGACGATGACGATGACGATGATGATGATGATGATGATGATGATGATGATGTTGATCATGATGACGACGATTTCGAAACATCCAGGGCGACCCGAACCGCGAAACACAACACCACAGGGGGGCAGAGGGACTGAGAGCAGACCCAAACCCCGACCCACACCACACCACAGGAGGGGCGGGACACCAAGCCCGAACCACACCGCACCACAGGGCGGGATCATATGGGTGGGGGGGGAGGGGGGGTCATGTCACGAGATTGCTGTAAAGTAGCCAAGCCACATCGAGGCTTAGATGAGACAGCTTTTGCCAAGAAGATTGAACACATCGGTCGAGTTGGTGGGTTTAGCTGTTTAGCTAGCCTCGCAGGACTTTGTCACTGCAATGCAGGGCAGCAAGACCAAGTGCGGAGATCAGGAACAAGTCTACTGGGCAGATGAGTGCTGCAAGAGGAACCAGCACTACCAGGAACTGTACCCAGACCCGAAGACTCGGTTCAAGAACATCACCATCCCCTTGAAGCTGAAGCGCAGTGGGAGCACGAGTGCTTCAGGAGAGGAGGGCGTCAGCTCTAAGGGCTCCTTCACTGTTCCCAGGCCTCGCTTCTCCAAGAGCTCCAGGAACTCTAAAGGCTCCCAGGGCTCCATCAAAGCCGTCGCCTTTGACTCCGATGCAGAGAAAAGCCCCGGCGTGGACTTCGAGCCGGTACAATCCGTGACCAGCTTGTACACGCGCTTCAGCGAAGGATCCGCTGAGGTGATCAATCCAGGCCTGGAGTCCTACCTGAAGACCTTAGATGGGGAGAAGATGGAGACCTACAAGCTCATCGATGATCTCCAGAGTATATTGCCAGAGTTGCATTCTGAGCACAGCCCGCACGTTGTCTTTGAGCAAGCCGCCGAGCGTGAGAGGGCCGAGTCGGCTTGTATCAGTATTTTGGCATTGTACAAGGATCGCTACGACATCTTCACGCAACCACAGGCTCCTCCGGTAAGGATGCAGGAAGAGCAGTGGATAGAACTTCAGAGGCTCATCTGCTGGATCGATACTTGGCCGACTGGGAGCTTTTCTAAATCGCTCTATGGAAACGAAACCAGAGCTCGGTGTTTGTGGGTTTTCTTCTGTTGTGGGCAGCTGCCAGCAAGTCAGGAGCCGGACGTAGAGCGGATCCATGCGGTATTGGCCACAACCTCAGCCATGCACGATGAATCGACCCAGATTCTTTCGAGATGTCACTGAACTGCCAGGTGTTGCTGGCCATTCGGGCACTTGGGAAGTCGAAAGCCGTGCTCCAGCAGATGCCACGGCCCATGCGGCGCCCAGAGAAGGCGGTGCTCCAGCTCATGGAAAGCGCCCCGGCCCGGCTCCGCAAGTGCAGACAGGAATGCGAGGTACCGTGCAGTTTTAGCATTTAGGGCCCATTAGGGCTACGGTTTAGGGATGTCTGATTGAAGCCTCAGGTGAACGGAATGTGGTCCCATCAGTGCTGTGGCTATCTGAACGGGCGGAGCACTTGCCTCAGTACTGACGCATGGGGCCTTCTCGAAACATTTCGCCACTGGAAATGCTTCACGAAATCTAGATAGAAGCCACACTGTCAACAACGTCACCATGCAGAGATAGGGCGGTCTATGTTGTTTAGAGCCTAAAGTTTGGATGTAATTCTTTCCATGCCGGCTTGGACTCATAGAATACCTTCGGTTCGGAGACTCGTCCTTCTCCTCTTCTCATGGTTTTCTGCACGTATAGCAACCCGGGATGATGCCAGGAACTGTCAGGAGCTTCGAGCTGTGCTTCATACTCTGCTCGCTACCCGAGACATCCCCACAAGTGCCGGATGCAGCAAGTGCCAAGGAAATATATTGAAAATGCTCTGGAGATCCATGAGCTCTTCAACTTGGCCCAGATGCTACAGGGCGAGAACCTGCCCGCAAACATAGGAGAGCTGCGCCGCTGCATCGAAGAGAAAGGTACCTGACCCAGATTCTCTGGAGATCCAAAGCTCACCCATTGGAGTGACATCGGCTGGTCTGAGGTGAAGACATGTTCCGATTCTACATCTTATTCTTGCTTGGCTTTATGAGTGGCATTGCTGCCGGGACTGGTTCGCGGTTCATGAATGGCAAGATGCTTGGCCCAACAAAAGCACCGGAAGTGTTCTTGGCGTTCACATCCCAGCCTGTAGGGTGTCGAGAGCCTCCCCTGATGACCTCGACCGTCCCATTTCGCTGCTTTGAGGAATGCATCTGCAGTAATCAGTGGCATTCGCCTGCTGCAGCGGCTGATGGAGGTTTCCCCCCAAGCCATTTATTGGGGATACCTTGAAGAGAGGGCAGAGAAGCTGCGCCTGAATTTCTATACGGCGGAGGACAGTCTGCTACTCTTCGGCCTCTGGCACTTGCAAGTCTTATGTGCAGAAGTGTAAGCTGGGAGGACCTCGTGCTCGTCCGCTTATCCTGCCTGGCACGGGTTCAGGAGGAGAAGGATTATTTGCAGCTCCGGGCAGCATGGGATGCGCTGAAGGCGCGCGAGCGATCAGCACTGACCGATCATTTCCTGGCAGATGGCATCGAGGCAAGCTGTTTGTGTAAGGAAGCGTCCTCGTGCGACCGTTTGCAGCCCCTCCTTGTGCGTAGCGGGTCCATGTGTGTATGGGATGCACAGGAACAGGCATTCATCCTCGAGTTCTTGCCAAACTGTGTCGCCAATTCAAAGGCTCCGGGGAAGCGCTGATACAGCCTTGTACACAAGAATCGTCAAGTCTATGTGCCAGGCAAACAATACCGTTGGATTGACTGGCCTGCTGGGAGTGTTGGTAGACTTGCTCAACAACCTTCGCCTGAGCATGGACTCGATGCCGGACATGGTCCAAGCCTTTGTTTCCCCCAGTCATCTCTTCGTGTCTTGTGGAAACTGCTCCGTTGATACCAAGGAGAAAGTCATCCCGGTAGACCTGTCTGAAATGGCGGAGTTCATTGCCGTTGTGCAGAACCGATTCGTTTTCTTAACTTGCGTGTCGAGATGTCAGCTTCAGTTCATTGGGCAGACCCTTAGTTTGCAAGAGACCACTACCTTGAGTGGGTTTACACCCCTCGCCTCCTCCCATGCATTGTGCCACAAGGAGAGTCCACTTGAAGATGACCGGAGGACGCCCTGAGCGAGCATATCTGCGTGCTTAAGAGCGTGAGTCTGAAGAAGCGCGCGTCTTCCCTTTGTGAGGAAACTGGGGCCGGACCACGGACCCGGATTCAGACATGACAAGCTTGGCATACACTCTGCAGGACGCTTGGGCATGTCAGAAAGTTGAAAGAAGGAATGCCGGCCCTCTTTTCTCTTGCGCAGGATATCCTTCAGAAGCAGGAGGTCCTGGAAGCAGCTCAGCAGATGCTTGAGGGTTGTTGCTAACATGGCTCGAAGTGCACGGTCCCTTGAAATGCTGACGCTGCGCACAACAGTTCCAGACCTCCTGAGGCTTACATTATGCCGCTTAGAACAGCAAAAGTAGTCTTTTGGTCTGCGCATGCCTGTCTTGGCACGCCTCTTGGCAGAGCTCAAAGGATGCCTTCGCTTCATGCCATCTTGTGCTGAACTTAGGCGTCGCGAAGAAGAAGGATCCAAACGCCCCAAGCGTGCGTCGATATCGCTGGTGCGTGATTATAGTTGGAGTTCGGAGATGGTGAGACAGGAGGCATTTTGAACTGGCTGAAGCAAGCCTGCAAATATCACAAAGCCTGCCTGGAAATACCTAAATACCACAACTCAGCTTTCCAAGTAAGAAAGGGGGAGGACATCGTTTGGCCATCGGCAAACATCCACAAGATGCTGGACAGCTGCCCAAACGTTGATGCCCCTGGCTGTAAATTACAAAGTGGCCGCAGAGAGGCAACGAAGTCTTCTCCCCAAGGCTGAGGCACGTGCATTTCAAACTTCAGCAAGACGCCAGGGCTTTTCGCTGGTACAACGTCGGGAAGTCTTCTGCTGTCGGTCGGCCCATGTGATCTGGAGTTGTTCTAGATCCTTCTTCATCATATGCATCATCAGTGTTCCTGTATCAAGGGCCATCAGAAGTTCTAACAATCTGCCCTCTTTTTAAAACTGGCACTGGTAGCAATCAATCACTGCATGTCGTGGACTCTCAAACGAGAGCCACTCCAACTTTCGAAGCACTTGATGCCCTGGTGTGAGCCTGTGACCAGCGGGAAGTTCCGGGCGGTTGGGCCCCTGAGACCGGTAGATCTGCTCGTCAAGAGGTCACAGAGCACACTCCAAAGCGCTCTCAGAGAGTTCGGTGCCTCGAAGAGAGGCCCTTCGCCTAGTGTTTTAGCAAGCCGCCCCCCCAATCTCGGCGTTCTGCATCTTCACTAGTCGCTGTCGAATGCAGACTTATGATGGGGTGTTTTCTCGTGGGGATGGCTGCTTCCTTTTGCCTGTCTCAGCTGACCCCCAAACGTACCACATGCAACTTGCAAAACATTGAACCCACGGCATCTCAATTTCGAGACTCCTGTGCGCAACTGCAATGCTGTGCAACATGTTTCATGTAAGGGCAGATGCGCAAATCTGAACAGCACCATTTGGCCAGAGAAAGATTGAACCCGCCGCACTGATGCCAGGCTGGACGATCTCTTTGGACGCGCAGGATCCCGGCTTGCCGAGTAAAATGGTGCGACCAAGTTATATACTCTTGCATCATGTGTTCAAAAACAAAGATGTGTGTGTGTATATATATATATATAATATACGCGTGTATATATATATACACATACATACGTACATATACATACATACATACATGCATACATGCATACATACAGCTCGGCAATGCAGGTGAGACGGATGCATGATGATCTGTCGGCCCAAACCATAGCCACAATCTCAAACTGCTGCCACGGTTGCCTGGCCATGGCCCTGGCTCTATGGACTGGAGGCATGGAGATGCCAGTATGTCCCGTACGGAGTGCGGCATGCAGTGCAGCCTACAACTCAGGAAACAGCCAGCATGGGTATAACGAAGTTCAGAAGATCAATAAGCACGCGGCCAAGCTACGGGGCGTGAGCATGCCTTATTTGACGGGCAAGCCCCACACTGTCGCTCCGGAATTGAGGCGTGTTACCTGGCTGAACAGCAACGTCTTCCCTGATCGGCAGATCGACCAGGAGGTGCTACCAAATGTCAAGTAAACGTCTCTGCAGGCGAGTGACTTTACCGAAGCGACCAAAGCAACAGGCAATGAGCACCCTTCGCTTCCTCAGAGGCTTGCGTAGCAGCGACACCTAACTGTCTTGAGCATCCATTCGTGAAGACAGAGTTGCAACAAACCCGACAGCCAACAGCATTCCTTCAAAAGTCGACATTGACTGTCACAATGCATCCTCGATCGTCAGGCTTCAAGTCCATCTAGCCAGTCAATCGTGAAAGTGCCGAAGATCTAGATGTACCGACTTCGATGTGTGCTGTCTAGCTGCTGGCCAGGGTTTCGGTGACCCCGGACCCCTACGCAAATTATCGCGATCTTTTGTTCACCGACGTCCTGCATGATGCCTGGTGGACTTTGGCCCACATAATGCCAGTAGGCCCTGTCGTTCAGGCCATAGGCGCCTTGTGCCACCTGGGGGCCGCGCGGTCAATGGAGATGCTCAAGGACAGAAGTTTTGGACATCTTCTTTGGTATGGTGCGCGGAGTTGGGGTGAAGGAGATGGAAGAAAAGGCCGAGCAGATCAAGACTCCCAGCAACTACATCAAGGCATTGATGCACCGTTTTGCCTGCATGGTCGGCAGTGAGGCTGACACCACTCTAGTTTTGTCGAGCACAGACAGGCCGCAGCCGGGCGAGAAGCAGCACCTGCAGCGCCTCGTCAGTTTCGATTTTGACCGCCTCAACTTCTAGCAGTGCCTAAACAGGCTGCGGGCCACTCAAATGATCCAGCAAAGATTCACCGAAGAGCAACTTGGCTGAGTACCAACGTCTTCCAGGACTGCTCCGTTCCAAAGTCTTATCATGTATAGTTACTGTATATAGAATCCTTGTCGCAGCCGACGTGATTTGAAGCAGGATCGGCCAATAGATCAAGAGGCGCAGTGGAGGCGACATCTCTGCACATTCTGCCGTTGTCTTCTCCGCGAGGCTGTTATCGCCATGAAGAGCCTTGACACCCGACGGGCCCTGGAGTTGTTCAAGGAGATTGAGGTACCTTGGCCCCGTGTTGTTCTTTCGCATGAGTGTCGAATGAAGCTCTGTGCCGAGGAGAAAAAAGATCAGATAAAGAACCCTAGCAGATGGCTCATCTCTGCTGTTTCGCGGGAAACTTCCGGTGTTTACCCGGAACAGCCCAGGGCCAGGGCTCTGACAATGCCGGCTGTCTATGCACCACCAGCGCGGGCAATGCACGGACCTGCCGGAGCAGCCATGTCAAGTGCCGACACAAAGATCCACCGCAGAGCCTCCTGGTTGAACGCGAACGTCTTTCCGGACCGTCCTATCGATGAAGAGGCAGACCGGAAAGGGGAAATAAATGCTAGCGGCCACTATAACGAGCAGTGCACAGTACCCCTCTGCGTTTGATCTGCTTTCTCACAGCCGTGGAGGCCATCGTCGCCATGAAGGGTCTCGGTGGAGCCCGGGCCATGGAGCTGTTTAAGGAAGTCGAGGAGAAGTTCGAGCAAATCCGGAACCCAAGTTCCTATCTGAAGACAGCGGCGGCTCGAGAGAACCCTTCTGTCCAGGGCCGCGGCATGCCTCAAACGGCCCTCGCCCTGGCTCCGTTCCCGTCGCGCAGACCGGACGCGGACCCGGCCACGAAGATTCATCGCAGGGCGAGCTGGTTGAACGCCAATGTCTTCCCTGACCGCCAGATCGATCCGGAGGCCTGGGGAAATTCTCTTACCCTGCGTGCTTGGTCCTGAGCTTCGCGAAGGCGATCGAAGCCATGAAGACCTTGGACTCTGGGCGCGCCATGGAGCTTTTCAAGGCCCTGGCCCCAGACTTCTGATTTCACCTTGTTTCTGCGACATTTATTGACTGGACAGGAGGTTGAAGAGAAAAGTGGGCAGGTAAAGAATCCGAGCGGCTATCTGAAGAGCGCAGTTGCGCGGGAAGGGTCAGGAATGCCACAGAATCTGCCAGCATCTCCAAGGGTGGGCACAGTGGGCACCTCACCATTTGTGGATTTCGTGTGGGATGGCGTCTCACAAGTTTCGCTCGCTTCGCCTCGAAGGTTACCAGGCTGAGTGGCCCTGCTTCTGCAGAGGAACAGACGAAGATACACAGGAGAGTAACTTGGATGCCTCTTGGCTGCAAGTGCGAAGGTTGCCGGCTGCAGAAGCTTCAGTGCGTGAGTACAGAAGGCTTGGCTTGTCGTTTGCCTGCGTGGGTCACAAGCGCGGCTCGTGTATGAGCTGTGGCTCCTTGTGGTGCAGAGGAATGCCAACGTTTTTGCCGATCGGAAGATTGACGATGAGGCTTTTTGGCACTGGACAGTTACCCGTCTTCAGCCCCTTGCAGCCCCGTGTTCCATCGACACGGGCTGCCCCATCTGCATGGGTCCTTCCTGGTCCCGATAGCTTACCACGTCCTCTTTAGATCCGTTCCGCCCATTCTTCAAGAACAGTTGGTGCTTGGTTGAGATGAACTATTAAACAGGTGAGACGATGTGCTGAAAGTGTCTGAGAACTGATGCTTCCCTGGTCCAGTCTATAGTATAGTATAGTCTATACTATACTATAGTGCTTAGTCAACGATCGCAGGCCATTGGGGCCATGTATGGTTTGGGCCTAGCGCGGGCCATGGAGCTCCTCCAGGACCGGATGAGAAAAACCGAACATGAGCAGAAGACGGGGGGGAATGACGATGTGTGAAGGAGATCCAGGAGAAATCCGACAGCATGCGGACACTTGGATGCAATTGGCCGTAGCGCAGCAGGTCGTGTTTGTTGACGCATGCTGACGCAAGGAATCCGGCTAATTGGCTGAAGGCCGCTGCTTCTCGCGAGGGTTTGGCTCCACCTGCGCAAAGCATGGCACCTCGGCTGGCCGTGTCTGTCAGGAAGGATCCAGGCCATGAAGACAAGAAGACGCTGCCTCCTCGTGTGTGTGTTGATGACATGTTCACCTGAGGCGCCGTCTCCTATGAGCTTTCATCAGCCTGGTAACGGCAAGGCCGGTCTCAGTGTTTTCGAATCCGGGAAGGTAGCGAGCATGAATTAGGGACACGCGGCAACTTCATCCCGCAAGATCCTGCAAGCTTAAGCCCTGTTTGTCTGAGAGAGTACAAACGCACCGTCGTGTTCGTGAGGTTTGGGCATGTATGAAGTGGAAACAAGGTATGCGCATCCCAAGGCGAAGGAACGGATGTTGCCTGAAGGGGCTTCTGGGTAGGCCCCCGAAAAAAGTAGAGCAGCAGCTTGCTGCGTGAGTTGAGCATCAGCCGTCTGCAACTCACTGTCTTGCGGCCTTGCGCCAGGGTGGTCGTCAAACACCGGACTACTCGGACTACGACAAGCTGCACAGGTGTGGCATGAAACAAAGCCTGCTTAGCAGGCTCAGTTGTTTGACTGACGGAGGCGGATAAAATGGTTAAACAACAACGCCCGGCCCCCAGAATGCATTTTCGCGGTCCTTGCGGGAGCATTGATCGCTGGTCCCGTTGTGGTGATGTTTCCATCTTGGCAGCAAAATAAATGCCAACTATCTGGGGTTCCTGATTATAAGTATAGTAGAATACACCCCCCAATAACCCTATCCTACTTATTAAGGCCCCTGGCAAGCCATCCCACCGTCTAAGACATCCCTCACTCTGTGGAGCGACTTTTCAAGTCCGAATCGCCCCAAAAAACACAAACGCGAGTGGTTCCAAAAGCCGCCCTGCAGAGGTGATAGACTCAGTAGACTTTCGTTACAGCACTTTCAGCCAGCCCCCTGTCAGATTTGATACTTGTTGGAGCCGAAATGCAGCGAACCGGCAAGAACTTCCTCCTGGCGGCTCAACTTCGTACTGAGAACGCTCGAGTGAGGTCTTCGCCTACAATCCTCTCGATGCAGAAACAACTGAGGCCCAGCATTCAACGGATGGGTCAAAGGATCAGTTGCATCTCCGCAGGCGCTGGCATCTCTATCGCTGCAGAGAGCGCTGGAGATGTTAAAGGAGCTCGAGGGCAAAGGCTCCGAGGCCCAACGTAACACTGCATTTCCAGTGTGTGTGTGTGCGCGCTCACACAATCGCTTCTCTGCTTCGTGGCTTGCAGAGTCCGGTGTACGTGGGATGTTTATTCTTGCCATAAGTGTGTGGCCGGCTTGTCTCGGATCGGATGATCTGTGTTCGTCAAACAGATGACGGAGAGACGTTCAATCGCATCCATTGCTGTGGTCAGGTCAAAAACCCCTCAAGCTATATGAAGGCCGGATGCTGCCAATGCTCCTTCGCTTCCGACGTGACCGCACTTTCCGATACTTTAAGCCTATCTTATGTGAAGCAGACGAGAGACGGACCCTAGCTTTTTTTTCCTAACGTTGGCTCTTGTCTGGGGCCCTTGGTAGGGTGGCCTTTCCCACAATAGACACCTTCTTTAGCCTTGCCGCGGGTCGCCCGGGTCGCGGGCCACAGGCTGCGGCCCGTGAATAGCTGGGGGCGGGTTTATATAGCAAATGAGATATATGATGAATAGGAATCGCCAAATGCAGGTGCGTGCTTAAGACATATGCTGAGGGGCCTGTTTAAGATTTGTGATTAAATGAGGGGGCGTGTCTGGGATATATGATGAACCTGAATCGCCCAATAGGGGAAGGGTGTGTGTTTAAGATCTATGATGAATTGGAATAGCTACATAAGGGGGCGTGTTTAAGAAGTAGGATGGGGATCGCCAAATCATAAATGAGGGGCATGTTTAAGATGTATGATGAACTGGAATCGACAAATGATACGGCGTGTTTACGATATATGTTCAACAACAACAACAGCAACAACACAATCTACTTGGAGTGTCTGTTAAGTACACGTGTGTGTGTTCGCACGGAATGCAACGTCATGTCTGCCCTCTCGTTTCTAAGTTTTCGCACGAACCAGCATGCATCAAGACAGCATCGACAATCCTTCACATAACCAGCTCCCTGTCAGTGTTTTGCGCCGCTT
>CAJNJA010020797.1:0-34514 GCA_905231915.1 Symbiodinium necroappetens | reverse complement strand
TAGGGTTTAGGGTTGGGCTTAAAGCTCCGGGTTGCCCAAGCCCTAACGCCATGCTTCCGTAACCCTTATTTCTGGGTCCTTGAGGCGTCTAGGGCCCGAACTACAGGGTCCTTTGGAAGCATAGGGCAAACCTTAAACCCTAAAGCTTAGGGTTTAGGGGTTGGGCCCTCAACCCGGCAATATGAGCCTTAAGGCCCAAAGCTTGCAGGGGTTAGCGCCTTTAGGGTTTAAGGCTCTCAAGGAGAGGTGAGGCCTGAACCCCTGCTATATAGGGGCCTTAATAGCTAGAGTAAGGTCTTGGGGTAGATTGCAATATGTTTAAAATAAGGAACCCTCAGAATAGTGTAGGTAAGTATTTAAGCCCCTATAGTACACAGTTTTGTGTCTTTGGAGGGAGCTTTGGTAAGTCTTGGGTTGGAGGTGAAGAAATAAAAAAAAACCTGGGCTTGCTAGGGTTGGCATTCAGTTTAAAGCTTGTACCAATATAAAACTTATCGTTATTGCAGGTGTGAGTAGAACGACTCCGATTGTGATGTTTCCGCTTCAAATTTTTCATTTCTAGATGATGGTTGTGAGATTATTGTTGTTGTGATTACCGTTGCTGTCTGGTAGTTGTATTCTTGTGGGGTGGTTATGATATGACCAGCTTTTGGCAATTATTCTAAACCATGCTTTGAGGTTAGCAAACGGGACGGAAATATCTACGGCAAGAGACTCGTCTCGCATGTAATGCCTTTGGTTTGGATGCGGACAGAAGTCATACTGAAATCGTTTGATGTATGTAGTAAGAACTTCGCGATGAAAATCTTCATCAATGCAAAAAGTTAGGCATCACCATCACCACCATCCCTGCCACCTCCTACTCCACCTTCATCACCTGCTTCTGCATCGTCCACAGCATACCAAGACCATAAAAACAGTAAGAATCAATGAATATTGCAGTTTCCAAAAAATGAAACGCCAATATGTATATGTATATATATATATACATATTCCTAAATTAGAGGGATCGTTACAAGGGAGATTAATCCCTGGGTTAATGGGATCCGGAACGGGGACAGATTCCTTCATGAATGAGATGCTTCAAGGGACCACCGGCTGAAACCCGCCACCTAGAGAGTTCCGGGAGCCGACAGGGGAAGATTGCTGGTGTGCTAAGCCACTAGATCAAGTAGGGCTTAGGGTTTGGGCTTTGGGGCTTACCCTAAACCCTAAACCCCGAATCCCCCTAAACCCCAAGGGTTTGTCTAGAGACAGACAGCCTTCAAATCCCGCAAAGCCACTTTTGCCAGCTCGCTCTCCCAAAACTCCACGGCCAGCGTCATTTGGAGCCTACAGGGGTTTAGGGTTTAGGGCTTTTAGGGTTTAGGGCTTTTAGGGTTTAGGGTTTAGGATTTAGGGTGGAATAGACTGGGTCTGGGTGCAGCACAAAGTAGGACCTCTAGACTCTCGTCGGTTAGTATACTGTTGGATCCTCAGGATCAGCTTCGGACTTTGCCGATGAGCATAAGCTTCGCAGCCTAGCCACATGATTTTCAGGGCAGGGTTTCTTATTGCAGTAGCTGGCTTTCGGTGCTCGAGCGAGCCTGGAAAAAACTTCGAGAATGGAAGACCCCAACATCAGAATCCCGAAACCGAAACCCAAAACCCCCACCCCGATAAGGGTCGGAACAACTAGAAACAATCTCGCCGTACATACTCTCTCTCTCTCTCTATCTACCTGTCTATCTATATATATATATATACATACATACATACATACTCATATATGATGATATACCCCACAGTCACATTCCAACTATTGACGCCCCTATCTCGTGGTGTTGCTGTGGCGCTAAACCACTAAATCTCCAAACCCCCAACCTTTAGCCCCCTTTCTGCCTGCTTGAACCCATAAGCCTCCTGGGCAAACCACGAAATAATCCGTAAAGATAATGCAGGCCCGCATTTCGACGTGTTCTGTAAAAAAAAACTTGTTATAGGAACTTGTAAAGGGGCACCCCAAAGCCCGTAAATAAACCCCCTAAAGTACCCTTATAGCGAACCATGACAGGAAACCTGTGGACTCTAAACTCTAAACCCTAAACGGCCCTAAACTCTCAAGAAAGAAATAAATAGAAATTGCTTGTTGCTCTTGGCCAATCCCATCACTCAGTTCAGCCTGCCTCAGCGCAGCCAGCGCAACCCAGGTTAGGGGGACGGGCCGCGAAGTAGGGCGTGTTTCAAATATATAGGTAAAATCGGGCATGCGGACACCCATCCGGACACTCTTTTCGATTTCTATAACCCAATTTCCGTTTCAGGCTTAAGCCGCCCAGCCCAGCGAAGCCCAGCCCCAGCTAATCCTCAACCCCACCAGCCCAGCCCAGCCCAGCCCCCGAGCCAAGCAGCCCCAAATTCAGAGCCAAGCAGCCCCAAAATGCAAAGCTCGGCCAAAACTTTCGCTCCAAAATTGTCGCTCAAAACGTTTCGGTCAAAAACCCTTAACAACTTAACCCTTAACCTGTGGATCAAAACCCTTAACAACTTAACCCTTAACCTGTGGATCCTCGACCCTGGCTCCCCGAAAACAGCGCGCGCCCTTGCGCGTCGAGCAGGGAGAAGCTCTTCAGCGCGTTGCCGACAGCGGGGTGGGCTCGCAACTGAACCTGCTTTGGGGGGTTTAGGGTTTACGGGCTCTGAGACGGTTTTCAGGGCTTCAGACGGTTATGAGGGTGGGGTAGGGAGTGTTTTGTGGTTTAGTAGTTCGATGCCTGACGGCTTAAGGGCTTCTATCGTGTTTCACAGACGGCCTCTGTTAGAATACGGTTCTAAAGCGGTATCGTCCATAGCCTCTACATTGATTTTTGAATGACTCCTTGGCCTATCCCAGCCGCGAACTTCTGAATCGCAGGCCAAACACCCTAAAACCTTCAATTGTACAAAGAGGACTGACTCGAGCGCTGCGTGGATGGAAGCAGCAACTCATTCAGCCATCCTTTCTGAACCCGGAACCCAAAACCAAATCCTCTCTGAACCCGCAAACCTGAACCCGAAGCCCTGAACTCAACCCCTCCAGCCTAAAGCCAAAGCTCACAGCAACCCGCATAGCAACCAATATTGTAGCCTTTTCAGTTATCCTTAAAAAAACCCTGTGTCCTTATAGTACTCCTCGCAAACATCCTTGTACTGCTGATAAACCCTTCTGGTAATCCTATATCCGAAGCCGCAGCCACAGCAGTTCTCAAAACGTCGCATGCTCCAGCCTCCACAGGTTCGCTGCCCTGCCAGCTGTGGGATGGGGCACAGGATTTAGGCTTTAGGGCTATAGGGGGTTTAGGGTTTAGGGTTTCAGGTTTAGGGCTTAGACTACAGAGTTTTGTGGTGTTGGCCACGAGAAGGGTTGCCACCAGGTAGCATAAGGGCTACTATACTGACTGCACTTGCAGGCAGACCGGTTTAAACGCACCCTTTAAAACTCACTCTCCCATTTCCGGCCGCTTGCCCCCGCGTCGGGGGAGCAGTTCGGCCCAGTCATTTCAGCATCAGCTGGAAATCCTTTCAAACTCACTCTCCCATTTCCGGCCGCTTGCCCCCGCGTCGGGGGAGCAGTTCGGCCCAGTCATTGGACAGGATTCGACGAACCGCAGGGGGGGGGGAGCATCATCAGCATCAGCTGGAAATCCCTTCAAACTCACTCTCCCATTTCCGGCCGCTTGAACCCACATCGGTGAAACAGTTCGACCCTGTCATCGGACGGATTCAACGAAGAGCAGGGCGAGCATCACCAGCATCAGCTGGAAATCCTTTCAAACTCACTATTTCCGGGCACTTGAACCCATGTCGGGGGAGCAGTTCGACCCAGTCATCGGACGGATTCAACGAAACGCAAGGTGAGCATCATCAGCGCATCAGCTGGAAAACTTTTTAAACTCAGTCTCCCATTACCGGGCACTTGAACCCACGTCGGGGGAGCAGTTCGACCCAGTCATCGGACGGATTCAACGAACCTCAGGGCGAGCATCATCAGCGCATCAGCTGGAAAACTTTTTAAACTCAGTCTCCCATTTCCGGGCGCTTGAACCCACGTCGGGGGAGCAGTTCGGCCAGGCATTGGACGGATTCAACAAACCTCAGGGCGAGCATCATCAACATCAGCTGGAAATCCTTGTAAACTCACTCTCCCATTTCCGGGCGCTTGAACCCATGTCGGGAGAGCAGTTCGGCCAGGCATTGGACGGATTCAACGAACCTCAGGGCGAGCATCATCAACATCAGCTGGAAATCCTTGTAAACTCACTCTCCCATTTCCGGGCTCTTGAACCCAACATCGAGGGAGCAACCCAATCATTGGACAGGATTCAACGAAGAGCAGGGCGAGCATCATCAGCATCAGCTGGAAATCCTTTTAAACTCACTCTCCCATTTCCGGCCGTTTGAACCCACGTCGGGGGAGCAGTTCGGTCCAGTCATTGGACAGGATTCGACGAAAATCAGGGCGAGCATCATCAGGATCAGCTGGAAACTCTTTTGAACTCACTATCCCATTTCCGGGCGCTTGAACCCACTTCGGGGGAGCAGTTCGGCCCAGTCATTGGACAGAATTCAACGAACCGCAGGGCGAGCATCATCAGCAGTTCGACCCAGTCATTGGACAGGATTCCACGAAAATCAGGGCGAGCATCATCAGCATCAGCTGGAAACTCTTTTGAACTCACTCTCCCATTTCCGGGCGCTTGAACCCACTTCGGGGGAGCAGTTCGGCCCAGTCATTGGACAGAATTCAACGAACCGCAGGGCGAGCATCATCAGCATCAGCTGGAAACTCTTTTACACTCACTCTCCCATTTCCGGCCGCTTGAACCCACGTCGGGGGAGCAGTTCGGCCCAGTCATTGGACAGGATTCAACGAACCGCAGGGCGAGCATCATCAGCATCAGCTGGAAATCCTTTTAGACTCACTCTCCCGTTTCCGGCTTCGGGGTTTCCACGGTTCAGGATTCTTTAGGCTTTCGGACGCCAGGCGTTGGCGATGATTGGAAAGATCGCGACCCGACAAATCCCAGAAGATATGCAGAGACAAGCCCGAATCAGCAAACAGCACAGGCTTAAGGTTTAGGGTTTAGAGTATGAGGCTTAGGGTTTAGGGCTTAGGGGTGTAGGGACGCCATGAAGCCTTCAACTTGCAATGTTCCTTCTAGTCCTTTAGGGTATCTTCTAGTCCCTTAGGGTATCCTTAGCCCCTTAGGGTATCTTCTAGTCCTTTAGGGTATCTTCTAGTCCTTTAGGGTGTCTTCTGGTCCTTTAGGGTATCTTCTAGTAATTCTAGCACCCCTCAATGAAATAAAAACCCCCCTGTAGCATCCGGAGCCGTCCTTAGCGTAGCCTCCGCCAGGATTCGGGCTTCCTGCTGAGGGCTTCAGCGCTTTCGGGCGTTCAGGGGTTCAGGGCTCCAGGGCTTTAGGGCTTTAGGGGCTTAGGGCTTGAGGGGTTTAGGGCTCTAGGGCTTTAGGGTTTAGGGCTTGAGGGCTTCAGGGGTTTAGGGCTCTAGGGCTTTGGGGCTTTAGGGTTTAGTTCGGGCTTTAGTGCTTCAGGGGTTTAAGGTTTCAGGGGGGAAACTTGGGGGAATCTGACCTGTGGGATGCAGGGGGTACCTGGACCTGAGGCTAGGGTTTAGGGCTTAGGGTTTAGGGCTTTGGGTTTAGGGTTTAGGGCTTAGGGTTTAGGGCTTTGGGTTTAGGGTTTAGGGCTTAGTGTTTAGGGCTTTGGGTTTAGGGTTTAGGGCTTAGGGTTTAGGGCTTTGGGTTAAGGGTTTAGGGTACCTGGACCAGAGATTTGCTGTGTTGCTTGCAGGATTCGGGCTGTAGCCTCTGACTTTATCATATGTACCTATAGTCTATAGTCTCCATTCTAGTTCCCGTCTTCCCTTAACCAACTATATAATTAGGATCCTATAAGGTAACCCTAAACAGGAACTGCAATGGAGACTAATAGGTGGATACCAAAAGATGTGTCACGCAGAAGCCTAAAGAGCTCAGGGCTTTGAAAGTTGAGGGAGCTTAGCGGTGTAGAGTTTAGGGTTTAGGGGACTGTTAGGATGTGCTGTTCGACTTTCTTGGGCTTAGGGCTCTCGGGCTCTAGGGCTCTAGCATTCTAGGGTTTAGGGTTGCAGGGAAGCTGGTCTACAAATCGGTTTCGTACATATATGAAGCACGAAGTCCTTGACTTGAAAGCTTTGGTAGTCTGAGTCGCCCCAAAACGATGCAGAGCCAGGCTTAGGATACAGGAAACCCTGATACCGCAATGCTCAAGCTCCAATACAGCAAGCCGAAAAGCCAAAGCCTCACCTAATCTGAACATTTCACTCTTAAAACCACTCCTTGAGGATTCCTCTAAAGCCGTATAACCCTTTAAAAAGCAGAGATTTGATGAAACTGTTGAAGGCCCATGCTGCGATCCATGCTACTAGAAGGACAACCCTGATCTAGATCCTCATGACAGATGCCTAGTCGGCCTTAGGGTTCAGGGTTTAGGGTTTAGGGTTTAGGGTTTCATATCTAAGCCCGCTTTAATGCAATTCCTTTGCTTGGTTACCCTGTCTCTATAGAATCTATGCAGGTGCTTCGCCGAAGCCAGGCACGAGAGTGAAAAGATGTGGAGAGCATAGGCAATTCCTAACCCCCATCCGAATCCCCAATCCCTAAACCAACAAAAACCTAAAGCCTGAGGCCGTACCGTAAACCACGCGTAATCCCTAGACTACACTCTGGAACCGACCCCAACACCGGGGGCGGACGTCACCTTTCAGCGCCACCTCCAACGCAGACGCCTGGCCAAAATGTTTCAGTCTCGGCACGTGTTCGACGGACATCCCCTCGAAGCCCCAATGTACGATTATAAAGTATCGCCTGATACACCCCACAGGTCGGGAGCCTCGAAAAGTAATGTAGGGGCCTTAATAATTAGAATAGGGTTTTGGGCTCCTTTATACTATAATTATAATAAGGAACTCCCAAAACGGTCTAGGTAATTATTTAAGCCCATACATTAGGATGAAGGTAGGTAGGATTAGTGTTGAGGATCCCTCTAGAGAAAGAAGAGGACACTTCTTTGGGATCCCCCCCCAAACCGATCCAAACCTGGGGAACTCCACTGCTACTCCTCTCTGGAAACGCCCTACATCCTAGACCCCAAGCCCGATCGAGCGCACCCCTGATGGGTCTTCGGAGACTCACACTTCCTAGCTGAAGGCTCAGAGCTTATTGGTTCAGGGTTTAGGGTCTAGGGTTGTAGGCCCCTTGGACCCAGAATAAACACATCCTTTTGAATGGTAATCTGATCTCTGTTTGGGACCCTATGTTCCGCCGGTTTCCTTTCGAGTCCCGCTTGTGCTGTGAAATTCTTGGAGGCCATTGACACCGATCATCACTCTTCCCGGCTCCTGACCTTCAGCAAGAAAGCCTGACGATCACGACTGTCATCAAAACAAGCCTCCATGACGGCAACCGGAAGCGTCCGCCTATAGGCCCTAAACCCTACCTTATTCACCTACCATAACCTCGTGTTTTGAAACACTCTAATATGAGCCCTGCCAAAAGGGTAGGGTACTGGTAGGTCAAGGCAAACCCTACAGGAACAGCCTTCACCTTCCCAAGGGACTTCGCATTGAACACGTCGAAGTTGCCAACGCCTCAGAGTTGGGACTTCTCGAATTTCGGGCTGGATGTCCCCAGTCTCTTAAAACCTGAAAGCCTCCGATGGTCGTACTTTCCGTGCACGTTGAGATGTTTTAGGGTTAGGATTTTGAAGGGCTTGCTGTAGATGAGACTGCCTTGCCTTCGAGAGTTTTTTTGAAATTTTCGTGATGCTGGAATGGGCACATGGTCTTCGCAACAGTCTGTAGGAGAGAACGTCGACCCGAATGCAGACCTCGTGCAGAAACACCTTCTAGCCATCTGCGAGTCTCCAGTCGATTTCTGCGCGGACCCTAAACCCTAAACCCTGAACCCTAAACCCTAAACCCTATGTAGACTTTAGGGGTTCCGAGTATCCGTCCCGGCCGTCCCCAGGCCCTGCAAAGTCTGGCCGTGCTAGTCCGAACTGTTGGACTACCATACTACCGCGTCATGTCACGAAGAAAACTACATGAATCTAGGGTTTAGGGTTTTAGGGTTTAGGGTTTTAGGTTTTAGGGTTTAGGGAAGGATAAAGTATAAAGCTCCTATGTCTCGAAACCTACTTTTACCTCGACTTTGTGTGAGATGGCTTGTCGGCTTCTCGCTTTGACGGAAGACCAAGCCTGCTTTCCGAACCGAAGTTCTGCCTCCGGGTTTCAACACGGAGCTCGCGAGCGCCGAACTCAACCGCATCGAGTTAGGGTTCAGGGTTTAGGGTTTGGGGGTTAGGGTTTAGGGTTTAGGGTTCAGGGTTCAGGGTTTAGGGTTTAGGGTTTAGATTTAGGGTTTAGGGTTTAGGTTAGGGCCACCCCTGGACAACAAATTCGTCATGTCTGATCTGGTGCCTACTGTGAAAGCTGCTCAAGTCCAACTCTTTTTGACTAGTCGCTGCAGCCTCAAACGTCAATCTCAAACTTTGAGCCCTTTACATGATGTACCAACTAAACCCTAAACCCTAAACCCGCCTTCTAGAATAAACAGTGACGGGGCGCCTTTGATGGCGAAATACAACGGGACCACGTAGCCCTGCACAGCCGGCCAAGAGCTATCCCGATCCGATAGCCCGAATCGCACGCTCCGGGCCGAACCCTCCCTGAACAAAGTTTTAAGGGTTTAGGGATTGCGGTTTACGGTTTAGGGTTTAGGGTTTGCGGTTTAGGGTTTAGGGTTTAGGGTTTGCGGTTTAGGGTTTAGGGTTTGCGGTTTAGGGTGTCTTTCCAAGCAGCTATTCGAGTCTTGTAGCTGCCCGTGCACATGACAAGCGGGCACTTTTGCGGCACAGCCGACCGAAATAATTACAATACCGGAGATGTCAAGAAAGAAACCCCAAACCTTAATCCCTACATTCTGAACACTTGAGAATCCTAAATCGTTTACCCGAAACCTAACTCCTGAACCTTAATTCCGAAAAACAGAGACCCGGTGCCGACAGAGCCTGTCCCTCCACCCACTTCGAGCATCTACAGCCGTTGGCTCGGACGCTCACGATGAGACCTGGTGCAAAGGGGGTCAGTACCCATAGGCTCCTTAGTAGTTCCTTTTTGGGATTACCTTATCGGGTTCTAAATATAAACCACAAAAAGGAACTACTTAGGAGCCTATGGGTAGTCAGTATTGAGACTTGGGGCTTAGGGGCTTATAGTAGTTGTTAGTATTGGGACTTGGGGTATAGAGGCTGATAGAAACGATGAGTACTTATTAGGATTTGGGGCTTACGGCTTAGAGTGATTAGGGCTTGCAGGATGTAGGGTGCACGACGAAGCCAGCGAGTAGTTTCAGGTAGGGGTATGGGGGTTTAGGATTTGGGGCTGTGCGGGCTTAGGGTGTAGGACGTCAGAGATGAAGGGCATGCGTGAGTAACACTGGGGTCAGTGGACAGACCTCCAAACTTGGCGGTCGCAATTCGCGAAACAGATGTTGAACCAGCCTGCTTCGTCACCTACGACCCCCGCGACTGCCCATGCAAGCTAGATGTCATGACCACAGGTCCTGAACAACCCACAAATGACGGACATTGATTGGAAGATTGCTCTTGAAGGGCACGGCTTTCTGCAAACCCTAAACCCTAAACCCTAAACCCTAACAGCATCTTGCGCGCACCTGAATGTTCGAAGCCCTTCGCGATCTCCTGGACACCTTTGTCGACCACCGAAGGCCACAACATAGCGTTCCTCAGAAGGGTGGTGAGATTGCGCGGACGGCTACTACTCTACTAACTGCTTGCAGGGCGTTTCTGGGTGCTTGCAGTGCGTAATTATTTGACTTGTTTGATTATACTAACCCTGCCATTCTTGCTGCTAGCACACCTGCTACAAGCACTGCTATGCGTGATCGAGTCAACAAGCTGTCCACCCAGCTGCTGTACACTGCCATTGTATGTTCAGTAATTACATCAAGTTGCGTGAATCTCGCGCGGCTAGTTGGTGATGTTAAACGCTGAAGTGTTACTATTCTGCTGAGTGTGCCAACATCCGTATCGCACATATACTGTGCAGGCACTCTATGGTCAAAAAACTGTCAGCACCAACTCTCCTACAGGATTCTGATACTCTACTAGTGAAGAACCTACGATCTTTTGAGCTTCGAGGTATGGCTGCTACTTCGTACATGGTCTCTGGATGTGGAAAACGTCTACCTCTTCGTCAGTCAACTTGTCTGTACTCTCTCTCGAACGTGGGTTCTTGTTGCGCTATTTAGTTTAAGCTGCCGTGATAAGGAAGCCATGTTATTGACTATAGACCCCTGTTATGGTAACTTAAAGCTAACTTCCCTAACAACAATCCGGTACGACCCAGATCATCCTGCGGCTTGCAAGACAAAGACGTGACCATTGAGACTTGCATGTGGACGACAAGGCTTGAAAACGTGTTGACACCCTAAACCCCAAAGGGCGAAACCTTAAACCACTACAACGCTTAAGCTTAATCCCGCTTCGGCATTACATCATGACGGGGTAACCGAATTGCTTGAACTTCAAGAACAACAGAAGGCACAATCACAGAAATAATAGGCCCGATGTCGGGGCCTTACTGGTTTTAGTAGGGCTTCGGGGGTATTCTTAGTATAGGTATATCGTGACTATCTGGGGATGTTGATTTCCATTGCTCAGGCCGTACAATAGTTAGGCGGAGCAACAATAATAACAATAATCATGATCAACAGATAGCAATCGTGGCACATAGTGCGAAAATGCCAGTCAGCTCCACTCTAACGGCTTTTTTCTCCCTGACATTGCAGTGCGGGGGTCGCCACGGCTTCCAAAATCTGCAAACCCCGAACCTGAAACTCCCAAACTGTAAATCTCCAAAACCCCGGTTCCTTCTAATGTATCACCCCGCCCCCCGTTGTGACCCAAAATCCTCGACACTAAACCCTCGCAGCAAGGCCCTCGCATCCCGAATATTGACTGCAGTTCAGACGTCATGCGATTCCCTGAACCCTGAACCCCTAAACCCTAAAACCCTAAACCCACTGTTTAGATGACGCCCAATTCCCTAGGCTCCGGGCACAAGGGATCCAAAGACGAGCTCTACCTCGAAGCCAATATCCTGTTTCAGGGTTTAGGGGTTCAGGATTTAGGGTTTAGGGAAAGGTGTAGGGTTCAGGATTGATAGTGGTTTGGGGTGTATAATCGGGTTTTGGGGTATGTTATACTGTACGGTGATTATAAAGCGACTGACTAACTAAAAGGGTACAGTACTACAGATGTGTCCAGGCCTCTACTTTAGGGATGAAGGTTTGGAGTAGTTTAGGCAAGTGCTTACGCTGCAGCGAGGGTTTGGTGTTGGTTCGCACTTGATTAAGCTTCAGGGCTTAGGACCCTAAACCCTAAACCTTAATCCCTAAACCCTAAATCCCTAAACCCTAAATCCCTAAACCCTAAATCCCTAAACCCTAAACCCTAAACCTTAAACCCTAACCCTAAACCGAAAAACCCTAAACCTTATAGCAGTGTGCGCGGCTTTGTAGGGAGACGTTCACACCCAACTACGCCTTCGAAGAGCATGGAAGTTTTTTGGCAGAGGGTCGGTCTTTTAAGCTTTTCGTCTCTGGGCTTTAGGGTTGAGGGTTTAGAGTTTAGGGCTTTAGGGTGTTAGGGTGTTAGGGTTTCAGGGTTTTAGGGTTTAGGGCTTAGGGCCTAGAGCTTCAGGCTAATCTAAGCTGGCCCTTGAAAGCCTCTGGCCAATGTTCGTAAATCAGATCCTCATTATAAGCCCAAAGTATACATATGAAATATCCCAAAAAGGCCTAGGGCTTAGGGCCAAGCTTGGGGATTAGTTTAAGGGCGAAGGGCCGCGGGTTCTCGGCAAAAAAACTTCGCAGTCTTGCGGGTTTAGGGTTTAGGGATTTAGGGATTAGGGATTTAGGGATTTAGGAATTTAGGGAGTTAGGGTTTAGGGTTTAGGGACCTCCTGCCGACAGCCAACCCTTAAACCTCAGCCTCGAAGCCAAGGCCCTCGAAGCTCCAACCCCAGCCCCGGCCCTGAACCCCGAACCCACCAAACCTAGGACTTCTACAATCTTCAAACTCCTAATAACCTCACACTACAATAGAGGGTTTATAAGGTAATTATATATATATACACAACACCCAATGTGAGTGTGTTTTTGTTCAGTTGTTTAAAGAAAAAGGGGGAGCACCAGAAATTGAGAGGCCCAGAAGGAGCCTCGGGAAGCGTGTTGCCCCAAGAGACGTGGTGGCCATCGTGGGTGACCTCTTCACAAGGTCCCAAGAAGGACGACCAGCTTAGGCTTAAGGGCTTCAGGCTTATAGCTTATTAGGTCTTAGGCTATAGGGTTTGGGCCGCAGGGTTTAGGGCTGAGGGTTTGAACTTAGTGCATTGGGAGTTTAGGCACAGGGTGCATGGGCCCCGTGGTCTGAGGCTCCGGGCGAGGGCTCTTGGGCTCTAGAGCTTACCTGGACCCAAAAGTATGTAGAATAATGGCGCTTTGTAGGTTTTGGGCCATTATTTTACCTACTGTTAGAGGTTAAGGTAGAGTTTATGATTCTATGGCTTCGGGCCCAGCATCACTACGGCCAACAACCCCGCATAAAGCATCACCATCTTCATCATACTGTTCCGCTTCGATTTCTCACTCTATGTATGAGTCTACAGAGTCTACATCTTCTTCGCACGTCTTCGTCTCCACCATCATCAACAGCCATCCTCATCACCACCCTCTTCCGGCAGCGATGCTAGAGAACACGGAACAACATTTGCCAGACCCCAATTTCCTCATAAGCAACCCTAAACCGTAAATTTTACACCCTAAACCCTAAACCCTAAACCCTATAACCCTAAACCCTGAACCCTAAACCCTAAACCCTAAACCCGAGCAAGAAACCGAGGCCAGGGTTCGCTGCGAGCGAACCCTGAGCAAGGCCATCAACCCTGCTCAGGAGGATTTTGGAAAGTCACACCAAAGGTTTAGGGTTTTAGGGTTTAGGGTTTAGGTTTCAGGGTTTAGGGTTTAGGGTTAGTCACACCATGAAAAACCATTAACGATTAAAGTAGTCCCTTTATGCGGTTTAGGGTTTAGGGCTTTTTGAAGTCATACCATGAACTACCATGGGAGCCCACAAAGCAGAACAGAGCAAAAGGGGCACTGCAACCCAACCTTAACGCCTAAACCCTGGACCTTCGGCCCTTAACGCACTGAACCCCCAGGGCGTGAATCCGAAGCTCCTGAAGCCCTGAAACCTATAAGCTTTACCGGAGAAGTACCCACGCCTGGCTTGAGACGTGAGGGGAGTCCCTTCGGACGGCTAGCGCAAGAGAGGCGCAGGCCGCTAAAAGCAGCGCCTCTTGGACAGAAGGGCCCTAAACCCTAAGCCCTAAACCCTAAGCCCTAGGCCCTAAACTGTAGGGCCTGAGGGCTCAGGGTTTGGGGTAAGGGGCTTAGGACCAAGAGTTCGATTAGGGCTCAGCGTCTCGGTTAAGAGCTTCTGGTTGTTGTTGCTTAGGCTTGGAATAACGTAGGGTTTAGGGCTTAGGGTGTAGGGTTTCGAGCTTAACCCTAAACCCTAAACCGGTTCAGCTGTTGGGTTTAAGGACCTCAAGACGGGGAGAGCTCCTCGCGTCTAGGCACTCGGGCTGTGAGGCCCTCACCCAAGCGCTCGGGATCGGTCGTTCGAGGGCTACGACCCCTCGCTTAGTTTAGGATTCACCTTACACTAGCATAACCTACTCCTTTTTTTCGGTTCTTATTACAAAGCCTCATCTAGAATCTTTTCGAAAAGTAGGTCTTGGTAGCTAAGGCAGCTAAGGTAGGTTCGTGTTCATTGAGTTCGGGGTGCTCGTGGCGTTAGGCATACCTACCTTGACTGCCCACCTGAAAGCCTCACTTTCTGGCTGTGTGTCGTATTAGAAAGAACTTCAACGACTTAGGTTTTGGGTGACTTGTCAAGGGTTTGGTGCTTCTTGTTTGGGATCTGGCGACTGTCCACACCCGCCACCACCACCCTCACCACAATCAAAAACACAGCAGCAGCAGCAGCAGCAGCAGCAGCAGCAGCGGCAGCAGCAGCAGCAGCAGCAGCGGCAGCAGCAGCAGCAGCAACGAACGGCAGCGGCAACGGCAACTACATCGAACAACAATCACCACGACGGCGACGACGACGTGACGACGACGACGACGGCGGCGGTTGTCGTCCTCGCCGAGACAACAACACTGACTCTGTACACTCCGTGAATGCACCTCTCATGTCAACCTCCAACTCGTCTAAGTGAGCCCCGAACCCTGAAGAACCCTAAACCCTGAAAACCGGAAGCCTTATACCCTTCTGGGAACCCTTCCAGTACCATGTACCCATAGCCTCCTTAGTAAATCCTTTTTGGGATTACCTTATAGGATTCTAAATATAAACCACAAACAGGAACTACTTAGGGGCCTATGGGTAGTAACCCTTGTGATACCCGGCAGTAACGCTTTTAGCGCCCTTAAATAACCATCCTAAACCCTAACCCCTAAACCCTTGTAATACCCCGCAGTAGCGCTTTTTGCCTTCATGGCACGGCGGGGTTCTCAAACAACGTCTTGCAGGCGCGAGCAGACATGTCCCGCGCTTGAGAAAAGGCGGCACAAAGGACACGGATTCGATCTTTTCGGGTTTAGGGTTTTAGAGTTTAGGGTTTAGGGGCTTAGGGAATACGAGTTCTATATTCCTAGGGTGGCCTACATCCCTTTTTTCTTGGGAGGACGTAAGATCGAAGTCCCTATATCATCTTGATAAAAATGTCTACAACATCAGTAGTGAGTTGGATTCTCTGGGTAGGGTTCGGTTGAGGGTTTAGTGTGGGATTACTTCGGGTATGTAGCAACAGAGGCCCTTCGAAGGTGGTCACTGACTTCGAAGTGTCAAGTGACTGCCACGCTTAGCTTGAGTGTTGTAGCAGTGCTCTACGCTTGCAGTATCGGGAGACGCCTTAAAGATTAGAATACAGCAAGGCCCTGAAGTACAGTAAGGGCGGGACTATCAGGCTTTGCTATTGCGAGTGGCATTACTCAGGACCTATCAACCCGATGCTTTCAACGCCGAGGTGCAGCAAAAAACAGAAAAAGGGTGTTTTCAGTCACGCGTCTTGATACATTTGCCTTACTCGCTGCTGTTTGCAGTTCATGTTTGACGTGATCAAAACTGTGCCCAAGGCCTTGAGCTCCAAGATTATGAGATATATCTACAATCATACTGTTGATGATATAAATCCTGCATTACGTTGAGGACCCTAAACTATGGGAGTTATGGTATATTCCTTATTATGGGTAATGCAGGATGTATATCATCAACCGTAGTACTTAGTACAGGCGACAAGCCCTGGATTTACAGTCCCTGAGAAGTTCAAGGCAGCTCCCTTGATTAAGTGGTGTTTGACTCTCCTGGGATCTTAAACCTCGTTGAAACGCTCATAAACACGTCTCTCAAAAACATCTAAACCCTAAACCCTAATCTCTCAAAAACACCTAAACCCTAAACCCTAAACCCCTAAGCCCCAAACCCTAAACCCTAAACAAGTCTCTCACCAACACCCTGATGAAAACTGACAGAGTCTCCTCTGTTTCTCAGACACGAATGAAACCGAAAGCCCTCAAGATTGAACCCCTAAGCTCTAACCCCTAGCCGCTCCCCCAAAGCCTAAAACCCTGAAGTCTAAAACCTAAAACCCTAAACCCTGAAACCCTAAAGCCTGAAACCTAAAATCCGAAACCCTAAAACCTAACAGCCTAAAACCTAAATACCTTCCAAGCCCTGAAACCTCAGAGACCTTTTTAGAACCCTCATAGAACCCCCATTGCAGAGAACCTGGTGACCCGGTTTAGGGCTTAGGGTTGAGGGTCTAGGGTTTAAGGTTTAGGGTTTAGGGCTTCCTATAGACCCTCCACAAACCGCAAAAGAGCTGAATCGGAACATAGTCGTCAATATGAGCCTCTTAAGCCCAATAAAGGAAAATCTAACATGTCCCAAGCCCTATAAATCCGAATCCCCAGACCCTAAACTCTAAACCCCAGGCCCTAGACCCTCGACCCTCTACTCTAAACTTCAGACCCTAGACCCTCGACCCTAAACCCTAAATCCCAGACACTACCCTAAACCCTAAACCCCAGACACTACCCTAAACCCTAAACCCCAGACCCTACCCTAAACCCAAAACCCAAAACCCCAGACCCTACCCTAAACCCTAAACCCTATAAGCCCTAAACCCTAAGCCCTAGACCCTAAACCCTAAACGAATCCACAGCCCCAATGGGCCTTTCCGGGAGGAGCACTTCCGCCACCTGCTCGGCCTCCCAGGCGCGACTCAATGGAGCCCCACTGTTTAGGGTCTAAGGTTTAGGTTTAGGGTTCCGGATTTGGGTTCAGTGTTTAGGGTTCAGGGCCTAAGGTTTAGGTCTAGGGTTCCAGGTGTCGGGTTTAGGGTTTAGGGTCTAAGGTTTAGGTTTTGGGTTCCGGATTTGGGTTCAGGGTTTAGGGTCTAAGGTTTAGGTTGAGGGCTCCGGGTTTCGGGTTTAGGGTTTAGGGTCGAAGGTTTAGGTTTTGGGTTCCGGGTTTAGAGTTGAGGATTCCCGCCATTGCAAAACCCCAGCCTCCTCGCACATCCACCAAGCCGGAACCTAGCAGAGGACCGCTTCGAGATTGGCAGCGTCAGGGCTCTTCAAGGGCTTAGGTTCCCCAGTAGCCCTTTACTAACAAGGTTACCCTTTCTCCTAATACTCTGTTTTAACAAGGAGTACTACTGGGGAACCTAGGGGGCTTAGGTTTAGGATAGAGGCTTTAGGGTTTAGGTGCTTATGGGGGTTCGATGCGTTAGGGTTTGGGTTCCGGTCGTGGCTGAGACCTCTTGGTTGCAAGGATCTTGCAAGCGATCAAAACATTGAATTGCAGTGAAGTCCGAGTTCTCGTGAAACGCATATGGCTTCTCTGCAACGCAGAGTTTGAGTTTGCGTGAAGAGTAGCATTACATTGACAATCATGACCACCATGCCCACGATGGTTCCACTGGTCAAGAATATGTATCCAGTCATGTCTGCTGTACATAGCATCCGATGCGCTTTCGTGGTTTGCCAGTACAAAACCCCGATGCTTCTGCTGAAGCTTCATGAGGAAACCTCAAAAGCAAAGGGCGACAGGGTACTAGTCGGGATCAGGGACTAGGTAGTTAGGGTGGGGGGGCCGAGATTTGAAACATGAACCCACAATGACAACCTTCCATGTCCGGAACTCAACACTTAAACAACACATCCCAAAGCCAAAGCCCTGAATCCACAACCCCTACAGCCTGAACTGCCGAGAAAACGGGTAATAGTTTGCCGTACACAAACGCCACGCCAGACCCGAAATTCTGAACCCGCACACCCCTAAACTCTAAACCCCAAGCCCTAGCCCTAAACCCCCAAACCGCAAACACCAAAAAGCCCGAAACCCTCTCTATCCAAAATTTTCTGAACTCTAGACTTCAAGCTCCTAATTAGCCCTTTTCCTCAAAATCCACATCTTAGATCCTTCACGCTGCACCCTACACCTCAAACCCCAAACATAAAGCCCTAACTATCCTAAACCCTACAACTCAAACCCTAAACACAAAGCCCTAACTATTCCTAAACCCTACACCTCAAACCCTAAACATAAAGCCCCAACTATCCTAAACCCGAAGAGCAAAGAGGGACTTTAGGACCCGGCCGGGTCCCGCGACTCAGCTCAGCTCGGCCATAGCACCCGATGTGAAGACGAGGGAAGCTCTGAGGGTTTTGGGGTTGAGGGTTTGCGGTGAAGGGTTTAGGGTTTAAGGCTTAAGGTTTGGGCTTCAAGGTTTCTTAGGGCTTAGGAATCTCTGGGTTTAGGACTTTGGGGTGGTGTAAGGTCCTGGGCTTTGGGACTTTAAGCTGTAGGGGTTGGGATTTCGGATACTTAGGGCTGTTAGGATCCAGGGCTTATAGGCTGCAGTAGGCTTGACGGGCTTAGAGGTGTACAGGCTTCCAAGGCACGGTGTCACACTGAGGCCTTCAGCGCTATTCTTGAGTTGAGGGACTTCGCATGCCAGTGTGTGCAGCGGAGGCTCCATGGCTTCCTTCAGTGTACCCGGTTCAAGCCCAAAAGCAAAGGGAGCACAGAAGCAGTAAGGGAAACAGGGAACCCATCTTCCCAATCCTCCTTCCCCCCAGTCCCCTTAGACGATCCACGCACAACACCTGCCTTTGGGCTCTACCCGTCGCAGCCTCAGAGAGTTGGGATGGGTCAGGCTTTGCCTTAGGGTGCTGCTGCGTGGCTTCATGATTCCTGCAAAAAAAAACCTGGGCTTTTCTTTTCCCGGCGTCCCTGAGCCGCAGCTCTCCCACAGAACCTTCGGCCATGCATCGCGGATACTTAGGTGTGGATAGTCACCATCCCGTTCGCTACATGGAACTCTGGAGTCTGGACCAAATGACAAAATCAAAGACGAGCAGTAACACCCAAGCCGGTAAGCGAATTAGCACCAGGACGCATACGCGCACTGAATTGCATGCATGGTTGCATCTAGTACGGTAGATTGAGTTTGGAGTTTATCTAGACCCTCAATCTACCCTCTATTCGACCCTAAGTACCCATTATTTGAACCACAAAACCCCTATTTGAGGGTACACGGAGGGTCCTGGTATAGCGTCTAGGGGCCCAGGGTTCAGGGCGGAGTTGTCCTAAGTCCGGCTCTCTCACTGACACGTTGTGAGCGCTGCATCGGCCACTGTATCCTACGCGCCGAAGGGGGGCGAGCAATTGCTGACGTTGTCACATGGTGTCTTGCGGGTACTTGTCGAAAACCACCCTAGGCCCTAGTCCCTAAACCCTGAACCCTAAACCCAAACCCTAAACCCTAAAACCGTAATTGTTCAACAAGAGCCCTGGTTAGTTTAGCCTAGACGGGCCAGAAGCTGGGAAGGTGGAAAGCAAGGACGGACCAGCAGCGCACAACTCTGGCATGATGGGTGTCATAGACCTATATTACAAACAAACCAGGGATTAGGGCTTAGGGTGTTAACAGTCACAGTAGAAGCCCAAAAGTTGGAAACCCAATAGCCTCAATCCGAGAGTAACGTATAGGGAATCCCAGCACTATTTGTCCTTAATTCGGTTTCCAACTTTGTGGGGTTTACTATATCAAAATACGAATACTGTCCAACTGTTCCTGAGTGGGGGCAGTATCCAAGTTATAGGCACCGGAAACGCAGGCTTGGATTCGCAATGTAAGACATCAGGCAAAGCCTAAACCCTAACCCGTTGAGACTACCAACGCTTCCACTCCCTATTCCCCGGCCGCAAGCATGTCCAAGTCCACCGATCACAACCACGACTACGGCAGCAGCAACAGCAAGAGACGCCACCAGCGGCAACAACTACGGCAAAACATACAACAAGGAAGGCACATGGCAACAAAACAAGAACGATAACAACCGCTGCTGCATGCTGCTGCTAATGCTGTTGCTGCTGGTGCTGCTGCTGCGGCTGCTGCTGGCGCGGTGGTGGCTGCTGCTGGTCCCGCTACTCCTGCCGCTGAGGCAATCGTTAGCCTTACTTGTGCCCACACTATCACCTTGACTACTGCTGCTCCTGCTTCGGCGCTTGCCGCTTCCTACTAATTAATCTGCTGACCGTTGTTGCCACTATTGCTATCACCACGCACCATCCTGGTCACGATATACTCAACCACCGACCACGAACATTACCCGACCAGACAACCCTCGCCGTCGCTACACCAACTATGACCGTGGCCAACGTCACCGCCGTCACATGGCCGTCCACTGGTCTTGTGGCCCTAAACCAAGCCCTGAACACAATATCCACATCCCTACCACCTCATGCGCTGCGTAGGACCATCACGCAGCGTCGGACGGATGAAAGTCTGCCATCCACCTCAGGGAAGCAAAGGAGTCTGTAGGCTTTCCTGGGAAGCCTCAACCTTAACCCCAACTCCCGAAACCAGTTATGCGGTGTGAAAAACCTAACCCTAAAACCCCCCTGCGGGTTCACTTTCGGGGGTGGTGTTGTATCATCGTCTGTTTCAGGGTTCGATGTTTTAGGTATTGGGAAAACCCTTTTATTGGCAGCGGTCTTGGATAGGATGTGTAGTGACCTTGTCCTGTGTGGTGATGACTTGTTGCTCGTGTGATTGCCATTACGGTGGTGTATGTTATGCACGCGGTGTTTGATGCCGTGCGGATTATGCCTATTCTGTGGTAATGCTGCTGCTGTCGTATGCCACCCTTAGTCTTGTTACTGCTTCTGCGATTGCTATGGCCATGTACTGCGCGTAACGTCCGTCATAAATGCTATGCAAAATCTCCAGTTGTCTGCGACAGGGTAAGAGCCGTTGCAGCCGAGGAAGCCTGGCCCAGGTCGTAGCAGTTAGTTGTTTTCACGTAGCATAATTAGGTGTTTGTGACATGAAAGGTCGGAGTGGCATTGTCGCTGTACACAAGTAAAAGTGTGTGTGTGTGTGCCTTACGGCCATGTCCTCCTCCTGCTGTCGTTTCGTTCGTTACGTGTTCGTCATTTTTGTGGTTGAGTTTAGGATTGCAGCCTAAGCCTGCCCGCGAAACAGAACGTCATTAAGCCCCCNNCCCCCCCCCCAAAGAGCAAGCAGAGCACCTCACGGAAAACGGCACAGACAGAAAAACACAGAAAGCGCAAAGCGCGGGATAGCAAGAAACATGGTTTCAGGGAGTCAGGAATATAATACGCAGGCCACGTTTTCGGAGCTTCGGACGAAGTCGCAACCAAAAATGTACGAGAAGTGCAAAAAACCAAAGGCAGCGGAAATGACGCAGAACCCTCGGCTACGAAGAGCGCAACATATGCAAGAAGGCGAAACCCTCGCGCAGGACGGTGTTTTCCAAGTGAGGGAAAGGCAGTGCTGAAGGAGAAGGGCATGCAAAGGCACATAAACAACAGCACAAACCACCCCCGAAACTGAACCCGCTAGACGAAACCCTATAGAGGGTCAGGGGGTTTTTGAGTTTCCGAAAGCCAGCTTCGCATGGTTCGAGTTTTTCGGATGCGAGATATAGATTTTCCGTGGCTACTGGAGACGTCGAGGGACAAGACCTATACCGCTACATCGAGACCTTCCTGATACTGATGCCTTTGAAGATTGACGAGGTTGCTGTTGCAGCCACAAGGGTGAAAGCCCAAAAAATTGAACCATATATTCCCCAAAACCCCATTCCTAAACCCCTAAGCCCTAAATTAAACCCCAAAACCCCCAGTCCTAAACCCCTAAACTCTGAAATGCTAGACAAAGAATCCAAGAATCCTGGTAACCTGATGGCTGTGGCCACGTGGTAATTTTGGGGCTTCTATATTTTAGGGTTTTGGGTTTAGAGTCCTATGGGTGTAGTTGGGCTTAGGGGTTTGGTTTTTTTGGCTGACTAGATTGATTCGGTTGCTTTGCAGGTCATAAACCCGGGAACCTACACCTTAAACCGTAAACCGTATCTGCTACATTCTACATCCTAAACCCAAAACCCTAAATCCTACATCCCAATTCTTAAACCCTACACCCCAAAGTCGTTTAGGGAATAGGGCTCAGGGCTGTGAATCTCATCGAAGGAGGCCTCTCGTGCCTGGCGGACTGCCTCAAACCAAGCTAAAACAAAGGGCCTTAATGATATGGGGCCATACCTGTAGAAAGGAGACCCAGAGATTGGCAAAGATGTTGGCTTTTCTCTTAATAGGAAGAGGGTTCCAAAGGTGTTTTCAATAGGGTATTATCAAGCTGCTGCTGGTTTACTTAGTTTCATATTTAGGTTTGTTTGCTCATCAGTGTTTGTCGGGGTTAAGATAACGGCCTGAATAGTCAGAACAGCGCTTTGGCTGTACGTTTGTTTTTGTACAACTTCCTGAGGACTTGACAGGGTATGCGATACAATCATGGGTCCGGCCTCATTACAAGCAACTACATTCCTCAGCTACTTAAACCGAAGCCTTATGCAAACCCGTAAAGACTGAACCCTGAACCCTAAACCAATCCTTGTCCCTTTGCCTCAACCCGAACTGCATCCTGAGCTACTAAACTTACCCAACCCCAGACAAAACCTCAAAATGACTGTAAGCCGAGTACCGGCCCCTGCACTGTAGGTTAGTTAAGCCTCAAACTCACCCCCCGTTCCCCTTCAAAAACAACGCGAATTGCGGGGCCCTGCACCCTAAGCCCTAAACCTTGCAACCACAATCAATGCCAAGAAAAAAGCCCGTCAAACCCGCAACTCCACCAAACTGAAAGAAACAACCTGGAAAGCACCATGTATTAAAAAACCCCGTGAAGCATCATACAACTCTGCCAGAAGCTCTCCATCCTGAACCCTCGACTCTAAACCCTAAACTTTCAACTACCCTAAACCCTAAACCCTAAACCCAAAACCCTAAACCCAAAACCCTAAACTTTCAACTACCCTAAACCCTCTAAGCACCAGGTGCCTGCTTGGAGACTTCCAGGAGCTCGCTGTGCCTCTCCTGAGGGGATGGGATGCTCCGGGCTTCTGGCTTCTATCATGTCCTACATTGGCTACTAGAAGGGTTTTTTGTTAAGGATCCTACAGGGCTACTATAAGGGTTTTTCGTTAAGGGTCCTACAGGGGCTACTATAAGGTTTTTTTGTTAAGGGTTCTACAGGGGCTACTTTAAGGCCCCCTTAAGGGTTCTACAGGGGTTACTATAAGGTCCCCTTAAAGGGGTTACAACAGGGTTACCATGAGGTTACCTTTAAGGGTTAAATTGTCAGGGATTTTGGAGTTTAGGGTTTAGGGGTTTCGGGATGTTGGCGGTTTAAGGCCTTAGGGTTTTGGGGGTCCGGGAGTTTAGGGTGTTCGGGGTTCGGGAGTTTTGCGAAATTTCTAGAAGCTTGGGTCCGGAAGGGGGGGGGAACACGGTACGTCCCTAACCCCTTAAGGCCCTAAACCCTGAATCCGACCTCGTACATCCCGAACTCCTCGCGAAATGCCCCGAAGTACCCACAGCTTTTCCATGCGCACGGCAGCCCACAATGCAGAAGCCCGGACTATGCGAGGCCCTAACCCCCCCAAAATCCTAGCCCCAAACTATACATCGGAAACCCCAAGACCCAACATCCTAGACCACCTTCCATAAATTATAAATTGTAAGGGTGCACTAAGACAAATGAAGTATTTAAACCTTTGGTTTATCTACTGCACTCCTACAAGGTCAACTCATCTTGGGTTTGTTTGGGGTTTCGGCTTAGGGGTTTCTCAGACAGCCTAAACCCTAAACCCTAAACCCTAAACCATGGGCTTGGGCGTGGTTTACGTCTAAACTCTTCGCTCAAACCCAAGCCCAAAGTCCTCAACCCTAGACACTGAAAACCCCACACCCCAAACCCTCAAGCCAAGAATCCTGAACCCCCAAAGCCTTTAGGGTCTAGGGTTTTAGGGTTTAGGGTTTAGGGTGTAGGATTTAGGGTTTAGGGTTTGGGTTTAGGGTTTAGGATTTAGGGTTTAGGGTTTAGGGTTTAGAGCCCTTTTCATGTTTCTGGACCAGTCCTCCAAGACTTTACGCTGCTCCGGGCTGAAATCAATGCGGTTCATGGCCTCGTTCGCGGGCGCGGGGTGGACTGGGTTCTTTCTGAGGAGGCTACATGTAAGTCCCCTCATGAGGAAGCCACATTATTTACTGTTAAGGTAGGTTAAACTATCTTAAACTAAGTTCCTTAACGAGATAAGGAAGCCATATAATGTACTATAGACCCCATCAACTTGCTATAGATCCCTATTAAGGCAACTCAAACTCAACCCTAAACCCTAAACCCTAAACCCAAACTCCCCAGCACGAACCCCAAAAGGAGGGGGCCGGGGGAGATCAAGGTCGAGAGTGCCGGGTGTAGGCTTCCGACTTTAGGCTTCGAGGTCCGGGGATGCAGGGTTTAGGGTTTAGGGTAGGGGTTTACAGGGCTTAGGGTTTGTAGGGTTTAGGGCTTTGGGGCTTTAGGGCTTATAAGACTTACAGGGTTTAGGGTTTAGGGTTTAACGTTTATAGGGTTTAGGGCTTAACCTTCAGGGTTTTTTGGGTTTAATGTTCAACGTTTAGGGTTCAGCGCCCAATGCCCAGGGTTCAGGGTTTACCGTTTAGGGTTTAGGGTTTAACGATTAGGGTTTAGGGTTTAACGCTTAGGGGTCAGGGTTTAACGTTTAGGGTTTAGGGTTTAGGGTTTAAGGTTTATAAGGCTTAGGGTTGAGGGTTTAGGGCTTAACGTTTAACGTTTAGGGTTTAGAGTTTAACGCTTAGGGTTTAGGGTTGAGGGTTTATGGGGCCTTCTGTGCCAAAGGATACATGAAATCCTGCATAGTTCGCGCTGTTCCCCAAAACTTGAAGCCCCCAGGGCAAAAATTGCAAAACACACTCCGGGGACTTCAATTACTACAAAAGCAACCATGCGGTGACTATAGGGGGATTTGGTTGCTATTTCTTCCGATCTCAAAACCCACACCCCAAAGGCTAAACCGCCCTAGCGCCCCCAAGCTGAAAGCAACACTAAGCCCGTAATCCCGAGCCGACATGCCTGAACCGCTCAACCGCAGAACTTTTCTAACCCTCCCACAAGACTCAGATTGAGGGCTCAGGACTTAGGGTTTACCCATAGCCCCCTAAGTAGTTCCTTTTTGTGGTTTATATTTAGAACCCTATAAGGTAATTCCAAAAAGGAACTACTTAGGAGCCTATGGGTAGGGTTAGGGTTTAGGGTTTGGGGGTGTAAGAAGCAGACAGGTTTACGAAACTGTGTGCAACAGACCATGAGCAACTCCCACTACAACCCTAAATCTTGGCCTCAAGCCGCAAGACCCTTGAACCCTAATATAGGGGCCGTGTCATATCTAGAACAAGGTTTTTGGGGCCCAGTGTGCTATAATCATAACAAGGAACCCCCCCCAAAAAAAATAAACTACTGGTGCTTGTTTAGGCCCTTACGGTACAGAGGCCCCAAACTCGCCGGAAAACCCCGAAACGCCGCCAGGAAAGACTCACAGCCGCCTCGTCCACTTCGCGGCGACAGAAGGCCGTCAGGGCCGCATCAGCGAAGGCCACAGCTTGAGTAGCCAGGATGCCTGGTAAGGGATTTAGGGTTTAGGGTTTAGGGTTTTAGGGTTTTAGGGTTTTTTTTTAACCGGACCTTTTTCCTTCCGCAGGAATTGTTTTAGGGTTTCGGGCTTAGGGTTTAGGGGATTGGGTGATGGTTTTGGGCGATGGTGAGGGCTTCCTACGGCTTTGTGTAACAGAGTTCCTGTTTTCAACGTCTTAGAATAACCGAAAGAATCTACAGGATTTCTCAGGGCTTGAGATGGTTTATAGATTTGAGGCTTCATTGCGGCTTTTTGGGTGCGATCGTGAAGATCTGGGCTCAGGGCTGAAACGGGGCAAGGTTGGTTCCAGACTGAGGCACTCTGCCTTGACAGGCCATGAAACATTCAGCACAATCATCATCACCATCACCCTCACCATCACCATCATGATCATGGCTGGGCAAGCTTTTTCCCTAAACCCTAAACCCTAGACCCTAAACCCTGGGACCCGAAACCCTAGGAGGCCCTAAACCCTAAAACTCTAAACCGTGGCTTTTTCCTACTGATCTAAGCCGCTGAGCCATCCGGCCTGCCAGTGTGGCGAAGGCGCGCTGGAGTTGCAGAGTGACCTGAGACTTGGGGGAACCCAGAGTTTCAGGGTCTGGTTTAGAGGGGTTTAGGGTTTAGGGGTTTAGGGGTTTAGGGGTTTAGGGGTTTAGGGGTTTAGGGGTTTAGGGGTTTAGGGGTTTAGGGTTTAGGCGTTTAGGGTTCAAGAGCACTTCTGGTACCACACGAACAGAACGCAACACGACGTGATATGACACAGTACAGTACGAACGAACTCCGCAAAAGTGTTACCATGCATAGCTGCTTCTATCAAGAGCTCATACGCTGGTCATAGCAGTAGCATGGAAACAAACTTCCACCAATCCACAAAGCGGAAGATCTTGTGACGTGAGATAGTGGAATGATGGGTAGTTCTCCGAATCAGGCCCCATAGCACGCCTGCTGCTCTGCTGCCCTTATAACCCTTAACCCTTAACGCTAAACCCTAAACCCTAAACCCCAAACCTAGTTCTTGTTGGAAGCCTGGGTCCGCCACGGGCGCAACCGAAGCCACATCTTTGGCCTCGAAGACACGATCCTGCCAGGGAGAACCGGACGGGTACAGGGCTTAATATAGGGGCCTCTTTGGGAATACATGCGATAGTTACTATAGTTGCAAAAAGGAAGCCTAAGGAATAGTATTGGCATTTCTTGAGGCCCCCCGATAGTGTATCGGGTAGGCTTGGGCGGTAGAGATGACGTTTGGCCTGCGTCATAGTGACCTCCGCACTGCCGTGATTGCAGAGGAGGCTTCCAGGTAGATTTTGAAGATGAACAGATTTCAGAAATCGATTCTGGGGGAGACGGGGATGTTCATGTTCTGCGAACTTTGTTGCAGATTTCCGGCAGAAATCTCGCACCAGCATCCTGAACCCATTCAACCAAACCCGAAAAAAGGCGACACCCCTAAAATATCCCCAAATATTCGTGCCGTTAGCGGTTTTCGGCCTACGAAATTTAGCGTGTTTGGGGTTTAGCAGCAGATGTTGCTGAAAAATCCGTACAAAGCGTCTCCTCAGCCGAAGCAGTCAGCATCCCCATCCCAAACGGATTTTCTGATGTCGAAGCCTCAGCGACGGTTCAGTCTTAAGCAGAAGCAGGTTCGTTTTCCCAAGCAGCGGTAGCCTTAGGGTCCACAGAGACCGAGACTCAGTAGCAGGCACCCCTAAACCCTAAACCCTAAACTCAAAAGCGTAAGCCTGAATGCTCAGCGTAAGCCTTATTACGCACAGGAGCGTATTACACCCTGTACGGGAAGATAACAGAAGACTCTCTAGTCTTTACTCAAAGTAAATGGTAATTATAAGCATAAATTACATCCATGTACAAATAAGTTCTGTAACTGAATACAAGTATTCCGTAATATACTGAATAAGATATAACCCTAAAGTGGACCCTCGTACCCCCGGATTAAAAAATAGACCCTCGAGTGCTCGTGTGTGCCCAAAGGGGTCGGGGCCACGTTCTGCAGCAAAACAGCGCCGTTCCTCTCGTGTGCTGCGACTTAAGTCCCAGGATCTTTTCTGGCCGAAGCCAGCCCCAAAGCCACATTCTGCAGCAACACAGGGCCGTCCCTCTCGTGTGCCCACACTTCCACATCTTCGGCAAGGGCCACACTTTGGAAAGGTCCCCCCCGAGATCGGCCACCAGCCTAATCTAAAACACACATTTTATGTAANNTGTGCCTCACTTCCAGGCCTCAACCCAGTCCCTCGGGCTTAAGATCAAAAAACACACCCTCGAGTGCTCGTGTGTGGCCAAAGGGTCGGGGCCACGTTCTGCAGCAAAACAGTGCCGTTCCTTTCGTGTGCCCCCACTTCCAGGCCTAAACCCCGTCCCTCGGGGCTCAGGATCGAAAAATACACCCTCGAGTGCTCGTAAGGGTCGGGGCCACATTCCGTAATATACTACGTAAGATTAGATTCCTGACCCTGCCGCAGCGAAGAGAGACTGTGAGGTTGCCTGTGGCTGCATGCTGTGTCTCACCTTCGAGTTCTCGTGTATGCCCAACGAGGTCGGGGCCACATTCTGCAGCAAAACAGCGCCGCTCAAAATGTCGGACCCCGTTAAAGTCTGGACCCCCGCTGCGCTTCGGTGGAGCCGCCGCCGCCGACCCCCTCCCGGCCCTTCTTCTCACACGCACGAAGAAGTTGCCGGGCTCGCTTGCGGGCATCCTTCTCTGCGGCCGTCATTTTACCTTTGCGATGCGGCTTCTTCGCCGCCAGCAAGCTCTTGGCTGCGGCGACTTCGGCGTGTTTGCGCTCCTTCTCGGCCTTTCTCCGCGCTTGCTCGGCTGCCTGCCGTTCCCGGAGCTGCGTCACATGGCTCGTTTGCGGGCCAAAGTGGACTGGCCTGCCCGTCTTGGAGCATACGACGGGCTCCACTTCGAGCGCCGTGCCCGTGCTGGAACTAGGCCGTTCGGCCGGGGCTTGGCAACCGAAACTGCTGACGACGGCCGCGTTGAAGGGAATGGCCCAGTCGCCCCACTCCTCAGCCGACGACATATCCCACCCTGTCACGCAAAGAAAAACAAACTCGAGCCCGTGGTGCTGCAGTGGTCCCTACTCTGTCGCTTCACGACGCCATGCCTCGGAGACAGAAAAAACGCGCACATGCAAACCCGGCCTCGAATAATTAATGTCCATACAACTGTCCATACAGGGGTTGCTGCAGTCTTCGCCTCGTGTCAAGGAGCGGCAGCATGCCGACTGAGTGGGCGGCTGATTTGCCGGTGGCACTTGGCTCTGGGTACTGAGCCCCGTCGCCCCGACAAGGCGGCCACCCACAAAGCTGCACTACGATGGGTTCTGAGCTCCAAAAGATTGCGGCGAGCCGAGAAAAAAATCAACCACGACCGCAAGCGCACCCGCTATGTACACGTGCGTTTGACCTATACACGGGAAGTACATCTATCTGAAAGATTGCTTGCACATTGATTTAAGGATGTCCCAGCAAAGAAGAACCACCTTCCAAGACACATCCATACATGGAGGCAGAAGCCTTCCTCAAGCCCATCCATACAGGAGAAAAGATCCTCCCGGACATATCCGCGAGCACAAGAAACACTGTTTTACGACAAATATTCGTTTTCATGTTTTTTTCGGCCCGGGCCCGACTTTGGTTGGCGTCAAAATAATTGGAAAAAAATCGCGTCAAAAGAAAAAACTAACCCCCCCTTTGATTTGCTGGCTCCGGGGGCAATGCTGCCGCAGCGTCGTGAGATCCGTGCATGGGCGCGCAAGCGGAGTGATTTTCGAAACCCGGTCGAAGTCGCTGGGAATCACGAATAAAAACCTGAAGGCTGCAAAGTCTATACAAGCGTAGGCGCTGTCTTTTTTTACGACAAATATTCGTCTGGATTTGCTGGCTCCGGGGGCAATGGCACCGCAGCGTCGTGAGATGCGTGCATAGGTGCGCAAGCGGCTGGGCATCACAACTAAAAAGCTGAAGGCTGCAAGGTCTATACAAATGTAGGCACCGTCTACTTCTTTTGCGAAAAATATTCGTTTTAGTGCTTTTTCCGGCCCGGACCCGACATTCTGGCTCGGTGCCAAAATTCTTGAAAAAAGAACGCGCCAAAAACAAAATTAAGCCCCCGCGATTTTCCCCTTGCTTTGCTGGCTCCGGGGGCAATTGCGCCGCAGCGTCGTGAGACCCGTGCATGGGCGCGCAAGCGCGGTGATTTTCTTTGCCTCGTCGAAGTCGCTGGGCATCACAAATAAAAAGCTGAAGGCTGCAAAGTCTATACAAATGTGCGCGCCGTCGACTTTCTTTACGACAAATATTCGTTTTAGTGGTTTTTTCGGCCCGGACCCGACTTTCTGGCTTGGCGCCAAAATTCTTGGGAAAAAATCGCGTCAAAAGATATTAACCCCCCGCGATTTTCCCCCTGATTTGCTGGCTCCGGGGGCAATGGCGCCGCAGCGTCGTGAGATCCGTGCATGGGCGCGCAAGCGCGGTGATTTTCGATACTTTGTCGAAGTCGCTGGGCATCACAAATATAAAGCTGGAGGCTGCAAAGTGCATGGGAGTGTGCATGGGTGCGTCAGCGCGGTGATTTTCGAAACCTTGTCGACGTCGCTGGGCATCATTGCAAAGTCTGTGCAAATGTAGGCGCCGTCTACTCTTCTTACGACAAATATTATATTCCTCTTAGGTTTTTTGCGGCCCGGACCCGACTTTCTGGCTTGGCGCCAAAATTCTTGAAAAAAGAACGCGCCAAAAACAAAACTTAAGCCCCCGCGATTTTCCCCTGGACTTGCTGGCTCCGGGGGCAATGGCGCCGCAGCGTCGTGAGAGCCGTGCATGGGCACGCAAGTGCGGTGATTTTCGAAACCTTGTCGAAGTCGCTGGGCGTCACGAATAAAAAGCTGAGAGCTGCAAAGTCTATACAAGCGTATGCGCTGTCTTTTTTTACGACAACTATTCGTTTTGGTGTTTTTTTTCCGGCCCGGACTCGACTTTCCGGCTTGGCGCCAAAATTTTTGGAAAAAAATATCGCGTCAAAAAAAATAACCCCCGCGAGTTTCTCCTTGATTTGCTGGCTCCGGGGGCACTGGCGTCTTGAGATCCGTGCCTGGGCTGGCAAGCGCGGTGATTTTCGAAACCTTGTCGAAGTCGCTGAGCATCACGAATAAAAACCTGAAGGCTGCAAAGTCTATACAAGCGTAGGCGCTGTCTATTTTTTTACGACACATATTCGTTCTAGGTTTTTTCGAGGCCTGGGCCCGACTTTCTGGCTTGGCGCCAAAATTCTCGAGAAAAAAATTGGGTCAAAAAAAAAGAACCCCCCGCGCTATTTGCTGGCGCCGGGGGCAATGGGCGTCGGGAGATGCGTGCATGGGCGCGCAAACGCGGTGATTTTCGAAACCTCGTCGAAGTCGCTGGGCATCACAAATAAAAAGCTGAAGGCTGCAAAGTCTATACAAATGTGCGTGCCGTCGACTTTCTTTTACGACAAATATTCGTTTTAGTGTGTTTTCGGCCCGGACCCGACTTTCTGGCTTGGCGCCAAAATTCTTGAAAAAAGAACGCGCCAAAAACAAAACTTAAGCCCCCGCGATTTTCCCCTGGATTTGCTGGCTCCGGGGGCAATGGCGCCGCAGCATCGTGAGATCCGTGCATGGGCGCGCAAGCACGGTGATTTTCGAAACCTTGTCGAAGTCGCTGGGCATCACAAATAAAAAGCTGAGAGCTGCAAAGTCTATAGCTGCATGACTATTTTCTTCTTTGCTTGTGGACGCTTAGGGACTTAAGCTGAGGACAAATGCTCTGGGTGGGTTGTGGTGGGATATATGTCGAGGTCCACGAGTGTGACGAATTCTCTTATGCAAAAAATGTCGGACTTCCGTCGAACATACACTCACCTCAACAGTTTGGTCGACATACCCTAAACCCTAAACCCTAAACCCTTCTTCAAAAACTGACACAGTTGCGCCTCAGCTGCAGGACCTCATAGATCGAGACAGATCCGGCAAATCTCTCCATACCCTCTGCTCCAAACCGGCTAAAAAGCCCCTGAAACAAAACTACCCCCACACCCTACGCCCTAAAGCCTAAGGCACCATAGTACCCTTATAGTCAGCCTAAACCCTAAAGCCTTAAAAAAACAAAAACTCTGAAACACCAGGCCATACCCTAAACCCTAAACAATACCAGGCCGGATCCTGCAGCGGCCTGGGCAGGCCTCCGGCGTGCGGCTTGGCCGAGGTTTGGCATGACTGTACCCATAGGCTCCGTAGTAGTTCCCTTTTTATGGTTTACATTTAGAATCCTATAAGGAAATCCCAAAAAGGAACTACTAAGGAGCCTACGAGTAGCTACACGATTCCACTTGGCGTGTTTTGGGGGGCATAAAGGGCTTAAAGAGTTCAGGGTTATAGGGATTATAAGGCCTAGGGAGTTTAGGGCTTGGGATGTTGGGCTTAGGGCTCGGCTATGGCTAGTGATTAGTGCTGATGTCATTTCCAACGGCCTTCTTGTAAGTAGTGCTGTTGCTTCCGATACTGCTGCTACTGCCTCGACCAGAAATCGGTGCTAGCCTTCTTGATGTCATTTCCGGCTGTGTCTGTTCCACTCGTCGATTTTGCTGGCAGTCCCCGTTGCCCCGTTGCCAGAAACCTCGCGACTTCCTTGAGCCCTAAACCCTACCTGGACCCTTAAGAACCTCCCTTTTTAGGGCTCCTTATTGTAATTTCCTGATAGAAGTCCTTAAAAAGGTAGGTTCTTTGGCGTCTAGGTAAACCGTAAATCCCAAACCCTAAACCCTAAACCGTCAATGCTAAACCCGAAACCTTCGGCCCTTGAACCGTTCAACCCTCAGGCCCCCCGAGGAAACAATCAGAAGAGGGCTTCGGGGGCAGATTCGGCGCATGATTGTCATAACAGGGAGCCCTCAGAAATATAATATTGATAAGTAACTTTTTTACAAGCTTCTATGTCGGTAGTTCTCTAAATTAGCGTCCCTGTCTAGGTCGCCAGGATAGTACGGAACCCCTGTAGCGCATGGTAGGGGCGATGACCCTTACCCCAAGGCTCTAAGGACTCATATCTTAAGGCTTTCGGCCCCCAAATACCATACTATACAAGGCTTTCGGGCTATTCTGAGCCTTCCGGCCATAAAAAGGGCCCCAAGCCCTGCGGCTTCGACATGTCCTGGCCTCCACTGGGCCCGCTGCGGCGCGCCATCTCGGCGCTCACCCGTCGGCGCGCCTCAAGAGATTTTGTAACGAGGGGGTTCAAGAGGGTTTAAGGTTCGGGGTTTAGGGTTAGGGGTTCAGGGTTTGGGGTTTAGGATTCAGGGTTAATAAGGGTTTAGGGTCGGAGAAACCCCCTCTTTACCCTGAACCCTAAACGTTGAGTTGTTGGGTACGATTCTTCGTACTGGGCTCAGGGCTCCTGGCCATTGGGGTTGCAGGCTCTGCTGCAACTTTGATGAATCCCAAGGCCCCACACTTTTATGATTTAGTATAGCATAGTATAGTAGAGCATGGCAGTAGCATAGTATAGTGTAATACGAAAAATGTTGCGGAGCTCCCAGTTTCGATTCTTAGCTTCCGAAACCTCTCTGGACAGGTCGACCTGCAGTATGTTCCATTAGAGTGAGCCTTCCCACAACTAGCTACATGAAAACATGAGTACTTACCTTAAAGGGGATTATGATGATGGCAGTTATTCATGCCCCCCATCTTTATTGCAGAGATGGAGACAATCTTGCTTCCGGTCTGGCCGTCATAAACCAAGATATCCACACGAGTGAGACCCAAGATGCAGCTGTCAAGTAGCAGCGAAAACGCCCTGAGCCGCTACTGCTTGAGACTCGCCGTCACCTGGTTCGCCAGCTCCTGATTGAGACTACACCGAGGCGGTGGACACGGGATGCATTCCACCTTGTCTAACCGCAGACCAGAGATATGAGTGTAAGAGTATTTCCTTGGCTGCTCTTCGATGCACGACAAAAACTCATGTCCGTCTTCGTAAGATGGTGGGATTTAGGGTTTAGGCTTCAGAGTTTCGGGTTTAGGCTTCTGAGATTGCTTCAGAGTTTAGGGTTTAAGGTTTAGGGCTTCAACTTTAGGCTTCAGAGTTTAGGGCAACCAGAGTGGAAACCCTAAACCCTAAACCCCTAAACCCCCAAACGCCTAAACCCCTACACCCCTAAACCCCTAAAGCCCTAAACCCTAAACCCCTAGTTCAAGGCCAACCAGAGTGGGCTGCCATCAACCTAAACCCTAAACCCTCAACCCTAGACCCTAAACCCTCAACCCTAAACCCTAAACCCTAAACCCTCAACCCTAGACCCTAAACCCTAAACCATAAATCCAAGCTTCATGCGCTGCCATCCTTCCATGGCGTTCTCCATGAGGAAGGGCATTGTCTTGCTGCAGGTGCCAAGGAGGTCAACTACAAGAAGCAGTGGCCTCTTTTGGGGTTTAGGGCTTAGGGTTTAGGGCCAAGGAGGTCAATTAGAAGAAGCAGTGGCCTCTAGGGCCCTAGGGGGTTTAGGCTCTTTTGTTTAAAGTTGGGGTTTAGGCTCTTTTTTTTTACAAGTGGGGTTTTAGGGTTTGGGGCTTTGGGGTTTAGGGCTTGGGAATGAAGGTTTGGGGAAGCAGTGGCCTCCACCCAAACCGATGCGCGGCAGCGCCAATGCTGGGGGCCTCGTACAATGCCAAGACCTCGATTCACAAATCCTAAAACCTGTAGGATGTAAACCCTTAGGGTTTAGGGTTTAGGGTGTACAGGATTTATATGGTTTACAAAACGAAGGCTATGTCGACAGGGGCCCTTCCTTCCGCCGTGCGCCCGAACCTAGGCCCTAAACCCTACACCCCAAACCCTAAGCCCTAAGCCCCTAACCCTAAACCCAGAAAGGGAACAAGACTACTGGCGACAAAGCTTAGCAGCAGAATCCTGGAGGGGCCGCTCGCCCTCCATCGGCTTATTCACGACGGCGATGATGCACCTCTGGTCTTTCATTGCCATGCCTGTGACAAAAGCAAAGCTGGTATAGGTCCAGAAGTGATGCATTGCCCTCTTCGCAGGCTTGCTCCCATCCTTGAAGCAGGATTGAAAGTCGTCTTGGTTCCTGACAGCTCTCCCGATATAGGTGTTGGGGTGCACAGGGTCATGGTCAACCATGCGTGCGAACTCCTCCAATGCTTGTAAAGTGCCTCTTCCGGACTCATCACCGTCCCAGAAGCCAGCCCAAAGCAGTGC
>CAJNJA010020786.1:0-34539 GCA_905231915.1 Symbiodinium necroappetens | reverse complement strand
GAGCGAGCGAGCGAGAGCGAGCGAGCGAGAGCGACTTCCGGAAAGGAGCGAGTGAGATCAGGAATCCAAAGGGTCATTGAAGCGATACTGAAAGCTCGTCCTCGTGCTGCAGCATCCGCTCAGCAGCTTCCATGGCAAAGCTTTGTTGCCGAGTCTTTGGACGGTGTGTTTCGATGCTAAGTTTACTGCAGCCAATTTACTACTTGGCTTAGGCTTATGCTGGGTCAGGTCTTGGTCTTAGCACCTGTGGGGCTTGGGCGGCAGGTTTTCCGATCTGCTCGCTTCAAAGAATGAATAAGTACCAAAATGGCCGCGCGAATCAAAGCGATAGATGAGTGACGATAGCTCGTACCCAAGCAGGAGGCCCACTGCGATCATTGTTGAGCTAGCTCATGACGAAACTCTCCCTCGACGTATCAAAGCATGAATATTCAATACACACACATACGGGCCATGCAAGCCGGCCTGCTACGTAGATGCACAGCAGAAAGCCAAACGTCCATCTATATATTCATATCTTACAACTCCAAGGCACAGAAAAAGCCCTCTCCCAAGAAAGCGTCGGGCACCAGGAATCCGCCGAGTCGATCGCAGGGCTCCACTTCTCTTTGCAAGAGCTCCAAAAACTGGCACGGGCTTTGGAGGCTGATAACGACCAAGTTGCCAAGCAAAATTGAAGATAAAGGAAGTACAGAGCAAAGACTGGACGTACAGTTTGCCATGTTGAGATTCTGCATCCTTGTCGGAAAAGCAACACGGCAACACTGCAACCTAAACATCTATCGATAACTCAGCTTTGAAACCGACAAGGCACAACTCGACAGACACACACACACACACACAGAGAGATAGTATGCTCAAACGCACCTTCAAGCATCAGTATTCGAATGCAACTTCCTTTTGATGCAGCAAAAATGAGAACACCCAGGGCCCCACTGCCTTTTCCTGCAGCGCCGGGCCATGGATGTTGTAGCCGTAGGCCTCAGTCCAAGGTCTTCACGCAGAGTTGACTTAGGCAGCCGGCGTGTGTTGTAGAAATGGATGCTTTAAACAGTTCAATATCCAAACCGCAGGCTCCGGGTACGGTGCCCAAACGGTAGGCCACCACTGGTTACTAATATGAGTAGCGAACAATGAGTGAAGTGTGAACGACCCTTCCTACCATCCAGACCATCCGACTTGCCCCAGGCCTTCAAAAGCACGAAGTGCCTCTGGTTCCCACAGCGACTGAACCCCTGAAACTCGTGGGATGAGAAACCGGGACTTCGGCCAAGAGCAAAACCCCTGACATTCAATGTATCAAACGAATTCATGTCTGCGCGGAGGGCATGCGCATGCATGTATGTGTCCAATCTGTACATGCATTGGTTATGCATCTGCCGGTGTATGCACAGAGACAGGGAGAGTGAGAGAGAGAGAGAGACAGAGAGAGCGAGAGGGCGCGAGAGTGAGAGAGATGGCCAGTGCAAGCGACAAGATGGACCGATTGACAGGCTGATGCAGGCAAACATATGAAGAAGTTCATCTAGAACTCGAAGTTGGGATTCCACGCCCAGTTGTTTCCCGCGCCGCTCTGGCAAAAGAGCCCACGAGTCTCTGCATAGCGCCAGGGACGGGACGCCTGGCACGTGACACAGCCCCGATTGTTTGGCTCAGCGGTTTCGAAAGCAGAGTTTCTGCGGGAAGTCGGCTTGTGGTAGCAACTACACGCATCTGCCGACGGCTCTGCAGTGAGGTCTACAGCCCAACTCACCCTTTGCAACCCAGACACGATAGCATGGGTCTACACTAGCTTCCTGCATGATGCTGAGGGTGGCTTTGTTGTTGCGCAGGGTTCTTACTGTACAGAGAACTTCAAGAATGGTCGTACGGCAGATGTATTTGAGTTGACGTTCTATAGAGTCATCTCCAGCAGAGTAGAGTTCTAGTCCACAGCTTCCACTGCTGCCTCGTCTCCTTGAATGCAGCGCTGCACCACCCGCGGCTCTGTGTCTACAAGGACCTTACCAAGGGTTTACCGAGCTCAAGCCAGGGTATTGACCATACGAGGGAACACTCGTGACAAGATGTGACAAGACGTCCGCACTGTGGAATCTGTAGGCATGGCAAACCCGCCAGGAGGCAGCTTCTGATATGGGAGAGGCATCTAGCGGGAAACCCTTAACCTTGAACGTGACTTCTGGCTTCTCTCGCCTTGAAATAGTTAAAAAGCGATTCTGATTTCGTTTGCCGTGGAATCAAACTGTCTCTTGGACACCTGAGGTACCGGCGGCTCGAGCGACCGGACCTGCCTGCTGTGAAAGCTCTCTCGTCCGGGCTTCCACTCCAGTCGCTAGCCGTGGCTGCAAGCTCTCTCATAGCTACTTCGGGCGCATCGAGTGCAAAGAGTCCTTCGCTTCGGCAGAGCTCCGCCCACCACCTGACAAACGCAACCATTCTGAAATACACATCCTCCAAAACATCGCACGCAGAGAGCATTGTGATGCGGCACAACACAAGCCCACACACCTGACAACGACGCAGCCCTGAAACGCCAAACCAGCAAACTGACGTCCCGACTGCAGACAGCCACGGCCTCTGCGCCCAGGGCGGAAGAAGATCTGCCTGACGGCCTCTGAATGCGATGGGCTCGCTGCCTCCAAATCAGAGCCAGTGACTGAGCAGTGGTACACTTCAAATCGACGGACAAGAACTCGAGAACTCGAGACTCGAACTGACCAGTGCTCGAACCGACACGTGGCACATGGTGATTCTCCAAGCAATGCATTTAATCCGTCCATCTCTTTCACGCAGAAAGGCATCAGCTGATGCATGCAGTCCAGAATCTTCCTGTTACTAGTAAGCCCACAAATTGTCAAAACATGGAAAGCGTCGTGGAGTCATGTAGCACGCAATGAGACGTTTCGTCATAGTGCTCACCGACCAGTCTAGTCGCCAGCGAGCTTGAGCTGTATAATGTATCAAGTCCTGTATCCCACACCTGACCTCGGCTTCTGAATGCAGGGCGGCGAAGATGTCCGCACCCAACTGGTTGCCACACCTCATTTCCGACGACGATCAGAACGTCGCAGAACATCTACGAGTCGGTGATAAGATGTGATACGTCGTGCAGAATTTTTGAAAATCGTTGCGATTTGAACCCTCCAACAACCTTGACATGTCCGTGCTTACACTGAAAGACATCTACCTTGCCAAAGTGCTAAACTGCGTGCAGGGCTCTCCTCCTTTTGTATTATAAGCCCTTCTTGTTCTTTTCTCTCTCTCTCTCTCTCTCTCTCTCAAGGTGCACGTGAAGTTACCGTAGTTATGTACCCTGGTACCAGCAATTGCTTGTTTTTGGTAAGTGCGCCACGAGCGCCCCACCCAGCCACACCCATGCAAGTCCTATTAGCGCACGTGTGTGCATAAGCGCACATGTACATATATATATATATATACATACATATACAAAAGATCCATCTGTCTGTATAAAGGCAAAAACAGTTTAGGCACGGGTACATATGTACGTATGTAATGTAATGGAATGTATAATGTACAGTAACGTAACGTAATGTAATGTAACGTAATTGTCATGTAATGCCATGTCATGTAATGTATGTAATGTATGTAAAGTAATGTATGCATGTATGTCTGCCTGTCTGTCTGTCTGTATGCATGTATGTATGTTTGTATATTTGTATCCATGTATCTATGTATGCATGTATGTATGTACCTATGTGTATAGATACAGAATCACACTCACACACATAATATACTCACACACACACATAATATACATATATATATATCTATGTATGTATGATATAGTATATAAATATAACTAAAAACAAACATTTTACTATGAATATACACATTATACATATATATATATGCATATATACATATATATATATATGTATGAATGTACGTATGTACAAAAATGTGTACCCCACGAAGCAACATAGCTCTTGTGCAAGAACTGACAGCTGCATCATCGCCCACTGTTGTATGTAGGATATGTAGAGCATCTGTGTTGAAACACGGGCGCTGTCGGTGGTCACATACTACAATGCACTAAGTACAGTGCGACGTTGCTGTGCAACTTCAAGGAAAACATTGACAGACACTTTGTCACCAGCATGATGTAGGACCGAAAAATCAGCCTCACCCGGCCGATCTTGAAAGAAAAACTGAGCCTCACACTGTCCCAGTTGCAGGGTGATGGTCGCCATCACCTTCCAGGGTTTCAGGGTGAATGTGGATGCCAAGCTTCGGTGCTCAAGTGTGCATGGGGTCACCTGCAGCACAGAAACTCGACGTCAGCAGTAGCAGTGCGAATTGTTAGATCGTACCATCTCCAAGAACTCCAGGCCTGCCATCGCCGGTGCGGTGACGAAATGTGTGTTGAGTATGTTTTTACCACTCAAGGTCCAATTGAGCATACCTTTTGCAACTATCTCGAGGGCAATGGATGGCAACGGTCTACCCCAGCTTGGGTGTGTGTGTGTGTGTGTGTTTGTTTTGCAACGGTACACAGACAATACAAGAGGACAGCACCAGCAGCGTAACACTAGAAATACCGCAGCAGCCATGGAACAACAATGGCAGTGAAGAGTACGAAAGAAGCAATGCAACTGGCAATACTGCAAGCACACATAGAGATTGGTGGATACATAGATACAGCTAAGCGTGGGGTGTTCTAGAAAGATACATCCATGTACCTGCGTGCATGTATGTGTGCGTATGTACATATGCATGTATGTATGTATGTATCTATCATCTATCTGTCAACATAAATACGTGCGTGTAGTTGTATTTATAGTATATAGTTATATACAATGCAGACGTAGCTTTATGTTCAGTCATTGCGGATATGCAGGGATGCAACACTTGCCTGCTGAGAGTTGCGGATATTTGCTTCGTTCATGTCCATGCCTACGACGCACGTACTCTCGAGCTGACGCAACTTTGTGACAGTCCCGCGACGGCTGGTAACAAGTGGAGGCACAGCCAACGGAGTTAGCTTTTGGGCAGTTGAAAGGTCTGCGGTGACGGAACTAGTTATTGCACGCAACTGCAGCACCGCGCGTCCATCTGTGCATATTTCAATGTACACACACAAACTGGAAGTAGAAAAGCAAAAAATATATAAACATACAAACATACATGCAACATAGATACATAGATACATACATACAAAAACACATACATGCATGCATGCATGCATGCATACATACATACATCGCAGCGAAGAAGGACTTTCGCTGGTGTAACTTCGGCTGACGGACTGTCTCTTCTACCTGGGGCTCCTTCAATGTACAATGTGCTAGGAACCCTCAGCATAGAACCATGTCAAGACTCCCGGAGCCCTGCAAAGCACATGCGCTTAACTAAAAGGCTAGGGCTTTTCCTCTCGTGGGCATGTCATAATGCACACGGAGCACAGCACCCTCAGCGAAACCCAACAACACGAGACGGATGACCTTGGCAAATTATCACCGCAACAGCAACTACAAAAATCATGACAACCCCGCCGAGCTGTCAATCGTAAATGGTGGTGAATACGGCAACGTGATAATGCCTTATTTGTCAAAAGCAGCATGTAGATACGCATGCTACAGACACATGAAAGATTCTTCGCACTAGCACGAGCACTGATAATCCAACCAGCCCTAAACCCTGAACCGGCCAGCCATTTCTTAATACGATCCGGCGAAGGGTCTCGTCGTGCCGGCTCGGAGTGGCCGTGTCTAACCCAGGTGGCAACGAGGCTCAGACAGAAGGATTGGTATCCTATCGAAAGCTTCCAGGACTTGAAGCCACATCTGCTGCTACCCATTCAGAAGACGAGACATGACACCACAAAGTCCAACCTCAACAACGATGCACCGCACACACACAAGCATTTGCACAATGTTAGTGGATTTCTGGATCAACAGAATCCCGGCCAGACCATCTGCCGACGACTGGGTCAGAACGGTTCATGCAACCTTCCCCTGAGAACGGGTCGCTCAACTCTTCTACTTCATATGAAAGATACGTTGCTGAGAAGCCGTCTGACATTCCTTCTTAAGGTTGCAGATGCCACGAAAACATGACCACAACACAACGAAAACCAAAGGCACGAAACTTAACCCCGTACTGGGCTGCAGCCCAACATGAAGGGACAATATCTGTCGTGATGTCTTTGGGATAGCTGCCACCGTGGGCTCGAGCCTTGAGAACCTGTGACCCGAGTTCACGACTTGAAGCCTTATGCGGCCTTATGTACTGTACTTACATGAAGTCTGGGGCGCCTTTGCCATTGATGGAAACACCGGCGGTTTGTCGCATAAAAGGCATCTTATGGACTCGGGTCGCCATGTGGGTTCATCATGTGACCCTTCAGGAATCCATTCACGCCATCGCGGCCCGACAGAATCCATTTCGACTGCCATTGCACGAACTTGCGAATGACAGTTGTGGTTACATAACCATAAGTCACAAAACGAACATTGGGAGCATGCCGACTGACACGATTGTGCATAAGGCAAAAGAGCGACAGAGTTTTACAGAGAGAGAGAGAGAGATAGACAGAGATAGATGTCCGTCGACAGCCAGCAATATTAACCGGCAAGTCAATGCCGCAGGATTGTCTTCAGCTGATAACATTAACTTAGCAGACTTAGCATAGCACTCATTACTGGTCCCGCCAATTCTTGTTAGCTGGGATGCTGCTTCTTTGACGGTGATCGTGCCCATGTCTGCTCCCCGAACTGTTTAACGTTCCGTTTCCCAAAAACAAAGCCTCAGGTCACCGCCGATGGCATATCCTTCCTGAGGTGCAAGTTGGTGAAATGACAATGAGAATGAGGTATCGAATCTCTGCGTCATCATTGCTGAGGTCACTGATGACGATAATGCTAATTTCACGGGCTGAGCATTTTTCGGAGACGACGAATGGTCTTCTCTGCAAACACAACGCTCCAATGCGCTTGAAATTGTTAGGTTTGGCTCAGCCAATGGCTCGTCGAGTGAAACTGCAAAAGCTCACTGGCACAGAGCCTCAGCAGTAAGTGGCAAGGGTCAGGAGGGCATGGCCAGTTCTCACAGAAAGACAAACATGACCTGCATGTACAGCGGAATGCGATGCAGGACTTATGTCGTAAAGGATTCCAGACCACCGCAGCACAAGAGATAAAGCAAAAAAAAGAGACGAGCGAAAACACCATGCCAGAGCACTCCAATTGCTGTCCAGTAGCAAGACCAGACACGACAGCAACATCCAAAAAGTCAGTCGGGATGAGGACAGACTAGCGTACCATGAGCTGCTGGGAAACCACGAAACACTAAGCAACACATGGTCCAGGGTTACGAAAAGGTTGTACAAGGAGGTCACACTTCCTTCTCCCAGTGAGGGACATATCGGACCGGGACATGAAAGCAGCCGATGCAGCATTTTGTAACATGGAGCTTCATGCGATGTAGAACCGGCGACTTTCTTTCATCGAACAGCAGCGGCCGAAGTACATCCTACTAGCAATGTACCAGCACCGCAGCATGTGTGTTGCGATCCCACCCTGCACTCATCTGACTTCTGACACCATGGTCGCATAGCCCGGAATTGGGTATTCTAGTATTCCCCCAAAACCAGAACCCTGCTGTACAGCCGGCTCTATAGGATTGCCAATTAGCCGCCAGCCTCAACCTCGCAAGGCGGAGGACTAATACGTCTCAGCAGCGCCTGAAAGCGGGAGCAGGAAAGAGACGATGGGACTGCAGACTTGTTGGCGTCCACTGCCCGCCAAAGGGATGAGACGACAGCGCGGCATTGGAGAAGTCAGGATGCAGTAGGGAGGCTCTGGGATGCATGGAGAACATTGAGTGGGGTTTTTGAGCCATAACCTTCCATGACTAGCAGCTCTGAGTGCAAAAGACGCAGGGGAGCAGAGCAGCGCTGCAACAGACAGAACCCTAACGAAGCCACGGCGAATGACCCGTGCAGACAACCCAAGGCTTGGTCACGGTAGCGAGGATTTCACGCAGTTCACAGTGAGAAACGCTGAGGTGACTGTGTAGAATCCATGCGTACCGAAACTCAAACAAAAGAAAGCGCGTATCCATGTGCAGTGGTACCTTCCTCGGGTCAAGAATCCCACTTATACAATGGCTAGGCCAGCCTGCTGGCGGGTTCGCCGGCCCAAGCAACAAGCCTCTGCTTCGGAGCAGCAGCACAGCACGCGTCTGACTCTTCGAAGATACAGCTGTCACAACTGTCCACACACACACACACGCAACTTACACTTGGAGACGTTTGTCTATTGCCACACTGCCGCAATGCTCTCAAGCCCGCCAAACAGAAAGCTTGGAGCGCTCAAGGCCCTGGTCTAGTCTACAACATCTCCAAAACCATGGCCCAAAGCAGAAGAAAGTACTCCAAGAATGTTGTCGGGAAGCTGGAAGAGCTCACGGTTCCCTCGTTTCCATCGTGGGTCACAGACTGCGCGAGCAGTGGTGATGCTTGGGTCTTCGAGCTCAAGCGGACTCAGGGCTGCCACGGGCCTTCGAAGAACCGTGAGCTGCTGCTTGGCGGCTACAAGTACAGTAAGTTAAGCTCGTCAGTATCTGCATGAAGGCAACCCTGTTCGCTAAGCACCATTCCCAAATTTCGTCTTGAAGCTTCAGATATCACTGGCATTGGTAAAGCTGGAGACGTGCGCGGGGATCTCTCCCCCCTCCTGGCAGGTCCTAGCACACGCGATCAATCCTGCTCACAAAACCCGGCCGTCCTAAGCAGCACCGAAGCTGTGATTAGAGTCCTCCCGATTCAGATAGCGAGCAACTGAACGAAGGACGCCCTGGACCTTGCAATTTTTCCGAAGCTTGAACCATCTAGTGACATGCCCTGAAGAATCTGCAAACTGCGCATCAAATATTCTCAAATATTCTAGGGTTTAGGGTTTAGGGTTTAGGGTTTAGGGCATCAAATATTCTACTGGTAGCAGCTCGGGCCGGCAAGTGGAACAGCCCCTGGACAAGGCGGAATCTGAACAAAAAACCCTCATGGAATCTCCGAGCTTTCCTTCCAAAGAGCGCAGAGCTTTTATATTATATATATATATTATATATATATTATATATATATATTATATATATTGTATATTATATGTTATATATTATACATTATATATTATATATTATATATTTTTCTCTCTCCCCTAAAACACCCCCGAAGCTCCGAGGATGAGCCTCCTTGGACGGCGGCGCCCGTGGGGATCCGGTGGTCTCTTTTGCCCGTGGATGCTTTTCTGCAGCCTTTTAGAAGGGTTTAGGGTTTACGGGTTTAGTGGTTGAGGGTTTAATTAGGGTTTAGGGCTATCTAAGCCAACTGGGCCAAGAGTAGATGATTGGGGAGCGTGGGCGGCCGGAGTCTGAACAAGTCCTTGCAGGTCCTTGCAATTGAGCAGGCAAGCGCATGTAGTCGGCCGAATGTGAACCCCGCAGATACGCGAAGGCTTCCTTCCTACTCTTGCTCCCAGTGCAACAGTGCAACACTTCTCAGACGGCTGAAGTCAGGCCTCCACCAGCTTTAAATGTGTTTCCTCCAGGAACTTGTCCGACGCAATGGAGGACCTGAGACGCCAAAACCCAATCCCAAACCGGACGCTTCCGAGACTCGACTCGTCTTTGTCACTTCGAGGCTACAGCGGCTACGACCGGAGCACGTGGATAGACCACTCAAGCTTTATTTCGCCGATTGTCGAAACCCATGCTGCATTGTAACGGAAAGCAGATCTTACTTATCATGAAAGCTCAAATACATCTTGCATCTGCAGCCTCTTGCTGCAACGGCTGTTCTCTCTCGTGCCCCTACCGACCGCAGGGCTGGTATTCAAGGGCATGAAGTTCTGAAAAAGGCACAACTTGAAGAAGGGGATGTATGTATGTATAAATATAAATAAATAAACAAATAAATATAAATATAAATATAAATATAAATAAATAAATATATATATATATATATTTATGTATGTATATGTATATGTACAGCAATCCAAACAGGAACCGCTGTTTAAGCGGGCTTTCGCGCAAAAACTCCTCACACGGCTAATCCGGCAAGAAGACATTTCCATCGCTGCGAGCATCGATGGTGGAAGTGTCTCAGCAAAACCTGAGCCGAACAGCAAAAGCCGTGGCGCACCGATGTCAGAAGCAGCCGCTGTCAGAAACTTCAGAATGTGCTGCGGCAACATGCAGGAAAGAAGAGACGGCCTGAACAAGCAGCTGCAAAAAAACGTCTTAGCTGCCCTCACTAACCTTAAATCTGAGCACCAATAGAATATACCTATAATCTAGCAAAACATACTATAATATAATATACTATAAAATAATTCAATATAATATACTATACTATATTATAACGTAATATAATATCATATAATACAATATACTACAATAAAGTATAAGATATCAGAATCCATTCCAGCAAAGCAGCTCTTCCCTCTCCGGCTCCCCGGGCTCTCGTCTAAACGGGCGCAGTCCAAGCCCTGAAAGCTCTTTTTTCCGTGGGGATTTTTGGGCTTTCCGGGTCAAGACGCTCAGTCCTTAAATGCCTGCATCTTCGACGGTTTAGGGTTTAGGGTTTAGGGTTTAGGGTTTAGTGTATATACATATTATACTAAAAAATAATATATATATATATATACATATACATACATACATATATATATATATATGGCTTTGATCGCCAATCAACAGTTATCAGACTTGCTGTGCGTTTCAAATGCCATGGACTCATGCGGAAACCCGCTCTCAAACATTGTCCAATTAAATCACAATTGAGTCACACGGTCCCAGGCTTTCTTGGTGGGGAGGATTCTAACAGAGGCTTTCAAGCCGGAGGCAGAATTTAGCACATTCAGCAATGCTATTGCAAAGGATTCTAGAAGTACTTGTGTATCTGCAGGAAAGGCTGTGCTCAACAAGTCACGGAAGCATCCATCAAGGTACGTTCCAACTGGCTCCTTGGTAGAAGTGGCATCTCGGGTTTGATTGGCTGAACTCTGTTGTTTAGGTCTGGGTTTCGACAGTCTGGCAAACGAGAGTTTCGCAGCGTAGCTGTTGGTGAAAGCTCCGAGCCCTTCCCCACCTTTCAAGCTTTCGACGGCTGTAGGGTTCAGGGGAACTGAGATCCAGGCTGCAAGGCCCTTCAGCCAAAAGGAGCTGGAGTTACGTTTGCGCTAGACCTGGTTGTATCTGCACTCCTCCTTCATACTGCCACAAAGCCAATACCATCATATCGCTAGTCATCATCATCATCATCATCACCACCATTGTCATCACCGTCATCATCACCGTCATCATCCACAGCGACAGTAAGATGGATAACGACAGCGGGAATCGGGATTGGTAGCAAGGCAGAGGAAACAACCACCACCACCCCAATACTCCTGCCGCCACAGGGGTTCCTACTGCCACCACGGCTGCGAGAACATGACCAGGATCACCAAGGCAATGCCCCAAGTACCGCAAGTGGTATTGAAGTTGGAGGCAGTGGTGTAAGGGTCACCAACCATGCGGTGCTGTTCGCGTCAATAAACGATAGTCATGCTGCTGACACTGACGACGATGATGATGGCGATGATAGCCATGGTGATGGTGCTGCTGCTGCTGCTGCTGCTGCTGATCATGATGACGATGATGACGATGACGATGACGATGATGATGATGATGATGCTGATGATGGTCAGTGACGGTTATGATGATTCAGACACAGCAATGCAATGACTGAAAAACGAAGCGGTAAGCAGCAACTGCGGATACCGCATGGTGGCCATGACAATGATTCTTCTTGTGCTCCTGATGGCTATTTGATGACGGGTAATGCCATTGTTCACACTAGCTGTTTTTGTGATGGGGGTATTGACAACTATAGTCTGTGCAAAGAACCAACGGCCCCTTCGAAGCCAGGCCGCAGCAACTCCCGCGCAGCGTTGCCGTCCGAGCCGTCGGAGAGTGAGAACCGATTCAGCAGCTCGTCGAGCCTGCGGATGGCTTGGAGGTCCATGAATTCTGACACTCGTGCCTTACACAACGCCGTTCTGTGCCCAAGCAGTACTACAGATGACAGGCATTTACACTGCCACAACAATCAGTGAGGGTCCAGAGCAAACTTATCTCACACAAGTGCCGGCAAGAGCAAAGGCTCCACGCTGTGCTGTTTTCTTTATGAGTCTGGCGTTCATCCAAAATGCATGAGGGCGGGGCTATGGTAGTTTCAAACTTCACCCCCAGCAAACATGCTGTCAACCCAAGACACAGCCGGAGCAGCTAGGCTTGTGGGTCTTGCACGACTCGCTCATGGCTTGCTAGAACAGGGTTTGGGGTATGCAATTATACTATACTTATAATCAGAAAACCAAAGTCACCCCTTCTTGCCTGAGCTTCAGAGCTTTTTGATCGGCTCAGGAGTAGCCCCAGACTGCGCTTGTCTGCTGACGATGCTACTTCCACCAATCCACATAGCTTGCATGCGTTGTATCGATGTGAGACTTCCCGTTCCATTATTGAATCTGTAATTGCAGCGAGACTGCCAACAAGATGAACATCTGAGGGTCAGTGACTGTTCAAGACATACGCACAAAACACGCAGGTGTCTAGGCAGCGAGGGCCTAAAGCTGCCCTTAGAACCAGCCCCGACACGCCCCCAAGCCACGAACAACTCTGAACCCTATGCCCAAATAGGCCCAACCGGCCCTTCCTCATTGTGGTACGACGATAGATTCGTTTTTTTCTAACGGGCCTAACACTTAAGCCCCGTGGCGCCTGCCAACGCAATCGAGACAGGTCTGACCTGCGTCCCTCCACTTTGCATGGGCGGCCGCCTTGTCCGAAGGCCCAGTCGGCCGATGTTCATAGTCTCATGGTGACGAGCAACATGAAGAAGATAACCAACTCAGCAACGACAACCGAAAACGACAGCAGCAGCGCGGGCCGGGGCAAATCATCAACAAACACCATCACTCAGATGATAATTCGAGTAGCAGCTTATGCCGGCCCCGAGATGACGAGCATATCATCAAAACCATGGTTATCATCAGCTTCACCGTCATCATCATCAACACCACTGTCGCCATGGTAACTTGATCAAGCCGTCATCTTCATCATCATCCTCATCATGGTCTGGCTTATCGTCTGGCTCGTTTGAGATTTGCTTTCCGGCTTCCCGTGCAACACACCTGCTTCGCGGCTTGATTTCCACTGGACGCAAGGTTGCAACAATACAGAACCTTACCTGTCCTTTCTTCATTCCTTGTGAGCTGCCGTGCTCTTGGTTCGACCCCAAGGTCCCAAGGCCGTAGCCTGCGGGGCCTTCGGGCCCCAGAGGTGCCCTCCACTACCCACCGTAAGGTGGCCGTTAGTCTCAAACCAAGCCCAGCCCAGAACAGTAACATCCCCTGAACATTGCAGCGCCTGCTCGCGCTCAATCACTAGCGATCGATGGCGCATGATGTCCTTGGACCATCGCAAATCTGGCAATGAATCCAGCTGTAGTTTGATGCTCTGGATGACAGGCGGCAGGCTCAAAGCATCTCAAAGCTAGATGCAAACCGCTGCGTGTGAGGGTGGTAATCCGTTGACTATCTCGGTGTGGCCTTCCAAGAGATATTTCTACGATGCTTTCTAGCATGACAATCAGCTGGGGTGCTGGACTTGTAGCTTCAAGCACAAAGCCTGACCATCTCCATGCCTGCTCCGTGTGGTCAACAAATACTCAAAGCCCGAAGACCAGGCCGGAAAAAAAAGGAGCGCCTTCTTGAATCTCAACCTCTTGAGGGCGAAGGGGCCATGACGCGCTGGGCCGAAGACCAGGACCAACCCTTGAGGCTGTAGATATTGCCATCCTGTCAGATCGTTCGCTTCGCGGGACTTCGCCGATCGCAAGAGGCTTCATTCTGGGCCTATGCAAGGCAGCGGTTGTGCATCTTCGCGGATTATGCGCTAGAAATGATTTATGTGGGCCTGAGCTTGGAGATGAGCTCTCCATGCGATGCGCAAAGTAAAGCAAAACAACTCGACACGGACTTCGGCACAAGCCGAACACTGCAGAGTCCTCCATGTTCAGATGCGCAGGCAGCGTACAATTCGATCTGGCCTGGCCTTGAGGTCCATCGAGGCAAAGTCGCTGATCGGCAGGCCTGGCGTCGCACTGATCAGCAGTGGACTCCACCCCAAATGGACACAGACCAACGTCACGCTTCTCGGATCATTCCATTTGGCATGAATGCTGAGAAATTTGACCTCCGCTAGACTCCGTGAGTGGGAGCAGGAGGCGGAGCCATGCCTTCGAAACACACATGCCATGTGCTTCTTAATCATGAATCATGGTATATTATAGCATGTTATAGTTCATTCATTATAGTACATTATAGTCTATTACAGTACACTTATTATACACGTTATTAAGCTCAGATCTCGGCGCATGGAGCAATTTGGCAGGGCTTGGCCTGAGCACTCGGCTTCCATGCAGTAGAGGTGGTACATGGTGAAGAGCCCCCTGCGAGGATGAACATAGCTTACGCCCCAAACACAGGAGAGAGGCGGTGCTTGAAGAGGCTTGGAGGGAAATATCGCTTCCAAGCAGCCAAAGCTCATGGTCCTGCTGTTCCTTTCCTTGCCTGCTGTATTGGAGGTTGCTCGCACTGCAGGATACACCACCGGACCAGAATGGATTCTTTCCCTTTTTATGAGAGCAACACATTATCAAGCCTTCCCCACAGGAAGTGTTGAATCACTGTACAATCATGCTAATCCCCGAACCCTGAACTCCAAGCTCTCAGTTCCTACAACCGTCCGGCAAGACGTGGCTAAATCAAAGACCCCAGCGGAATATGATGACAGGCTCAGGAGCTGTATGAGCTCTTGAGGGAAGATCCCTGGCCTATAGGACGGAGATTCTTCGACGTCGTGCCGCTGCTCGACGAAGTCTCAGACACCGAGGGGCAAACGTCTAAGCTCAAGATCATGCTTCATCGTGAGAGCTGTAAATCCTGTGCTTGGAGGATGTTCTGTGCCCTTTCCAGCGACTGTTCTGGTACAAACTCCCTGCAAAGGAAATAAAAACATCGTTCTCAGTGCTCGGGGCTCCTTCTGAGATGCTGCCAGAGCCGCGGACTTCGTGGAGCTGCACACCGGAGGGCTCCGAGTCCCGCAAGGACCTGGGACTCGAGGAGCCTACAACACCTGAAGGTACCCTCGAATTCATCGGATTTACCCCTTGTCCGTTTTATACATGCCATACGCATACATACATAAATATTTGTATACATGTACTGCACATATGTAAAACCAATATACATTTATGTATAACCATGTAGATATGCACCATGCACATCAAGATGTACTACATACTTGTGTGTGTATTTGCCGCTCCACGACTTCTTGCAGTGGAGTCGCGTGCTCGGAGTGATCCTGAGAAGAGAAGACTTCTCTCTCGCATGCTCGGACTCACGGAATCCTTTAAACAGGAATCTACCTCGACCCTCGTTCAACCCTATGATTAGAGGGACCATATACCCCTAGGGCCTTAGGGTCATGGTGCTTCGAATTTGTCCAGGAAGGCATCACACCGAACCAAAGGGACACGAGCCGCGTGGGAAGGGCTGATTTCACAAACTCAAAAGCTATGATTTTTCACTGCGCTTCTGAGATCCGGAAAGTGCGGTTAATTAATACCACACCGGTTACCACACCCATTGAGCCCAACTTGATTTTGCATGCGACGCCAAACGAACCGAATATGTCTTCCCCGTGCAGATGGAATGTTGAAAGCGCTGGCTCTGTCTGCCCATGGGGTTCGCCATGCAGAAGCCAAGCCGTCCCGGTATCGCATGCGCCAGCTCAGCTGCACTGCATCTACACCTACACATACCAGAGCGGTTCTCTACAATTCCGAACAGCTGAAGACACGAACCCAGGAAACAAAACAGTGCAGTCTCTGCAACCGCGTAATCACAGCGTAGTCTCCGGTAGTGGATGTCCACGACATGGTTCAGCTGCTCAGTCACCTGGGCCCAAACCCCTGCAATCATCGTGGCCACAGTCGGGAAAATCAAAAGTAAAACTGACAAAACTTGAACGAAGCCTCTCGTCAAGATGAGTATCAAACTTAACTATGCCAGCATATATATGTATATATATATATAGAGAGAGAGAGAGAGGGAGAGAGAGAGAGAGATCCCAAGCACTGAACAAGTCATCTAGCCCATGGCACTGAGGTGCGAGCACGATTTCGGCAGACGGAAACGCACGGGACGGTGGCTGGCACACCGCAAACTTTGTAAAACTCCGAAACCCCTCTCGTATAATATCGTATAGCATAGTAAAATATAGCATAGTTTCAAGGCCACGCCGAGAGGGCCTAAGAGCCTTCATAGCGTAGCCCTGCCGGACTCTAGCGACTTGGAGCCATTTACTGATGAACGCAGGACTGCGGAAGGAGCGCGATTTTCAGTCAAGACTTCAAAATAGTTGCGACTCGCACGGACAGGAACCTAAAGCCTTTACAGAGACCAGTTGTAACCTCCTCGTCTTTCGGCACTGCTTGGGGCAGTTCAACCCAAAAAAAGTCAAAGAGAAAGTACTTGATCGCGAACCCGGTCGCCAAGGCAGCCGCGGAGGCTCGAAACTTCTCCTCGTCGTAAGGCATGTCCTTCCTGGGGTGGAGGGAGGAGTGGATGCGGAAGGAGGAGAGCTCAAGCCAGAATGAGTCTGGCGACGATTTTCGCCTTATGAGACTTATGAGTCCCTGCAGCCTTACAGACCACACTGCACTCGACCTAAAGCTTCATCCTGCAGATGAAAAATCCGGCCATCGCAGTACAAACCAGCTTCTCAAGACCTGCAACCTGCCGACTCATGTGCCTTTGGGTGTGTTAAGATATGCTCGCAGGGCGAGCAAAGAAAGCAAACTCATTCCCGGCATATGTTCGGGGCATGACACCCCGGAAGAACACCTGAGCCGCCATGCTCGAGATCTCTGGCACATGCCTTTAAGGGTTCACACACACACACTAATCCACCAATCCTGAAAACTCTGCGTAGAGGCTTCCTTCAAAGCCACAGACCCAAGTCAAGCTTCAACGTCAGCTTCATCGCTGGGAGGGTGTGGGTCACCCGCCGCTTGCCGTTCAAGAGCTCCTGGGACGCTTCGCAGAAGCCGAGGCTTCGGGGTTCTAGAAAGAATCGCAGTTGCTGGGTGCAGAAGGTGGGACAGTTTGGATCGTCAGTGTCTCGGCCGTAGGCCCGGGCTAGGCCTCACTGACTGGTGGCAGTCACCCCGAAGTATGGTATCATTGCAGCCAGAGGCGCCGCCCATGTGGAGAAAAGGAACTTGCCTTCAGGGTGCGTGTGCTACTATGTTGAAACCTGCGCGACATGATGAGTCTTCCAGACAAGACGGGAGGATTGATTGTCCAGCTTCGATGAGTCTCAACGTAGCAGCTAAGACTTAGAAACTGGCATGATTTGGATATCTCTATGCCCTACGCGTCCGCCACAGCGTTACCCGGGGTGCAGCATTTGGGGACTCCGGCTCGGCGCACCCTTGAGGCTCGGCTCCGGGGAGGTCACGCGCAGCTGCAAGACGTGGGTCACGCGCATGAGCCTGGGAAGTGTGCAAGATGAAGGCTTCGGGGATTGAGGGTTCCATGAATGTCGACTTGCTTCTGAGTCTACTCGGAGGTTGTACGAGATGGAGACTGTTGATGTGCTCACGCGACGATGCAAACAGTCTATGAAGGATTTGGCAAGTCGGGTACAAACGCCCTGGCGAATTCGGGACAGATTAGGTGAGGAACATCTAACACTTTCAATGCGAAGTTGCAGTACTCTTCATTCCTGACCCTGCACTAGGATCAGGACGACGTCACTTTGCTCCATGTGCAGAGCAACCATCGAGCCCCACAGCTTGGCCATAACGGTTGAAGGCGCTACTGCCATACCATAGGAAAAAATGCTGTGACGTAAGAGCACCGGTGGGAAATGGTGGAACTAGATTGTTGCTGTAGCCGGGCGCGCAGAAGTCAGACAAGACATAGTGCACGCTATCACTCTTCAATTCGACAATCATGAAACAAGACTGCCAAAACAATAGGAAGGACATCGAAATTCGGAGCCCGGGTGGCATCGGCACTCCGTCGTGTCGGCCCCATAGCTCGAGAAGGGAGTCCTCATTCCTCGGCGGGCTGCCATGTATCGAGGGATTTCAAGCAGGCGCATCGAGGGTTGGCCTCCTGAGGCCAAGGTTCACCATCAAACCCCACAGCAATGATCGTCGCAATAATAAGAATAGTAACAATAATCATAAGTAGCAATTAGCAATAGCAATAAGAGGAGGAGGAGTAGTAGTAGTAGTAGTAGTACTAGTAGTAGTAGTAGTAGTAGTAGCAGCAGCAGCAGCAGTAGCAGTAGTAGTAGAAGAAGACAAAACATGAATCATATGAGGCAAACCTGCAAATCACAGCCACATCTGTTGGTGCAATGCCATTGTACGTGAAGTTCTCGGGCGGCCAAGGACCTCCGAGACCCCCGTCACCCTCGCCAAGACCAACAGCAGCCCACAAGCCTACGAACCAAGAAAGCAAACCTGCGAGAGTAGACGAGCATCTCGATCTCCTTGAACAAGGCCTCTACGGACTTGAGGGTTCCTTTGCCCCACTTTTCCTGCAAGGGCTTCTGGGCTCCCCAGCTCGAAACATGTTACACCAGCCTGCCGAGGAGTGTTGTGAATCAGTTTAGGGTTGAAGCTCGGCTAGGCCAGGCTTGAGCGGATTGGGATCCAAATGTCAGGTTTGGACTCCATCCAAGAGTTTTCCGAATTGCTCAGTAAGCACTCTCGATCTGTTCTTGCAGTGCGAACCGTAAACCGCAAGCCCTAAACTTCGCACCGGAACACTGTTTCAACCCTGGAATTACTGCCTTTCCTTGCCCTGCTCCCTTGCCCACCACAGCAAGATTAGACCTCCAACACCCGAACCAGCTGAAAAGCACGACATCGTCATAAGCTTGTGCCGCGCACCTGAAACAGAACACCGAACCGCCCGCAAAGCATATACATATGCATTTAAGGGCATACAGACATGTGCACACATAGAGATGTACATGCCGTTGCACGACAAACGAGTTGATGTGCATAAGCATCCATAGTGAATCTACAGAAGTGCGTGTGGACATGCACATGTACACATGCATGCAGACAGCCATGCACACTATAGGCAAGTGTACAGACATACGTATATGTGTAAAAATACATAAACACATATGCAAAAACACATATGTTTATGTGCACATAAACACATATATTAGTTTGGCGATCTTCCTTTGTTTAATATAGAAAAACTATATCTGCTTTACCTGTTCTTATTGCATAAACATTGAGATCACTAAGGGCTTAAATCTACTGAAGTCTACGGTCTAAACGTTTAGGGCTTTAGGAACACAAGTAAGTTGTTTATAAACTCCACCTCTGCAAACGATGCCTCCGTGAGACAAGACGAACAAAACTACTTCAGGCGCTGTTGCTGCCGCTGTTGCTGGTGCTGTTACTGTCAGGGCTTGGTGCTGCACGGGTCCCAGGTACCTGGGACCTCCAAGCAACTGGTCAAAGAGCCCCGGCCGGTTACCAAGAATGTCTTTGAAGGCCCGCCCCCTCTTAGAAGGGGTTCCGGATCAACCGGTGTGGCGGAGTCAAAATATAACACGATGTGCAAAAGCCGAAGAAGCAGCCAGGCCCGATAGAGTGAAGGGGACACGCAGATGGCGGGGCTGATGCAGCAAGCTGCTTTGCAGCCGGCGTTTGTTTACATGCAGCAATGCATGCAGGCACAGGGCTAAGGCGGCCTTCCTGGCTTGACCATCCTGCAGAATGGCGGCGGTCTGAAGCGAGGACGCAGCCAATCAGGATTGGAGGATAGTTCGCAAAGGACGGAGCCCACCAACCTTGGAGAACGGCCCCGCGAGCTCTGCAGCAAGTCCGCGAGCCGAGACGGTGCAAGACCCAGAGCCTGCACAGTGGCCGAAGTCGGTGCAGAGCCAGAAGCTGCAGCAGGAGCCGCCGCACGCTGAAAAGGATATCGACAAAATGGAAGAAATGATCCGAGCAAAGCAGCTCGAAGGGAAGAGTAAGAACAAGACGGAGGCTTTTTGCAAGCCCGACTCGAAAACAAGCGCTTCCAAATCCGACGCCAAAGAGGCCCTTCGAAGCCCGTCAAGAAAGCGATCCTCAAGTTACCGGCCTACCAAGGCACTTCGAAGTAGCCGCCACTGCGCCTGGAAAACTGCACGGTGTTTACCCAGCAACCGCCTTGCCGAAAAGGGCGACAAGGTCTCCAGCTTCAAGGTGCAGGAGCCCCACAAGGTTTGGAAGAGGCTGAAGGCGTACGTGGAGAGCTTGTAGGGAAGCATGCAGCTGAATAGCTGCAAGGATCGCACATGCAGAGTGCATATGGCATAATCCAGAACGTGAGCTCGCAACTGGATGGAGCGACAAAGATTGCACGTGAAGTGTCGTAATTCGTGCTAGCCATCGCGATGTTCAACCTCGCATGTTGCTTTTTTCTCGTCACCGAAATCGATCTCGGTATCATCTGCACGCGGTTTTACTCATTGCATGTGTTGTTTTTTGTACTCCGGATACCATGTTTTATAACCATTTTTGGTGAGATAGGAATGGACTTATAAGTGCCATAAAAGTCCTTACGATACCTCACTTATCAGTGCTTGCTCACTGGAGACATACGTCCGCTAACCCCAAAGATCACCATAATGGGCTGGAGGCCGGAGGCTGGGGGCTGGGCTGGAGGCCGGAGGTTGGGATTTAAAATCTTTACACTTGAATTGGTGGGTCAATTAACTTTTGAAGATTCTAAAGACTTTACGGATAAATTTTCAATCTTTCAAATCTTTAAAGGCTGGCACAATCAAATTTCGATTTTAAAGACTTGAAAGAGTTTTAACAATCCAATTGGCGGGGCTGGGGCTGGAGGCCGGAGGCTGGGCTAGAAAGCCCATCGCCAAATAGTACATAAAGGTCTTTCTTCGATATACCTATGTGCCTATGTGTATATACATACATATATACACATGTATGTGATTATACGGTATGTACCTATAACATGTGCAGTTAGGTACTTACACATATACATGTTGATATTCGTACAACTCTATGAACCACCATAAACGTGCCTCAGTGTGTGTCTATAATCTAGATCTACATATGTATCTAAGACAGATTGATAGATGGCTAGATAGATCATAGATTGATAGATTGAATAGCCAGATAGATAGATATACGGATAAGTAGGAGGTAGGTAGGTCGGTACCTGGTCGGTAAGTGGGTAGGTCGGTCGGTAGGTAGGTAGGTAGGTAGGTAGGCAGGTACGTAGATAGATTAGCTAGGTAGGTAGGTAGGTAGATAGATAGGTTAGATAGATTGTTTTGTGCTTACAGGGTGCACTGTCAGTTTAAAAAGACCCCGAAGCCCGGAAACCGTCCATCCGCAGGTCAAACTGGGAGAGCCAGGTCGTCAAAGCCCCCGCATTGGCAAAAGAGCCTGCGAAGTTCTCGCACTCTCTCTCTCCTCCCTCTCTCTCTCTCTTTCTTTCGCCAGGGCTGTGGGCAGAGGTTGCCCTCTGCCCTCTCTCTCTCTCTCCCGGGCATGGGGACGTCTTACCGTCCCCGGGCAGAATGCCCACCCGATCATTTTGGTCGGGCTGTACGGGGAGTGAGGAGCGAACATTAGTCCCCCAGATCGCTAAAGCTGATAACTGCACTAAAAGACGGAGGGAGACTGAATGTTCTCAAATACACATGCACACGCTCGCTCTCTCTCTCTCTCTCTCTCGCTTTGGAGTTCAGGAGTTTAGGGTCTCTTGATACACAGATGGTGAAGACTAACAAAAAATATAAGATAGCTAGGCAGATAAACAGATCGACAGATAGATTCTTAGATTCTTAGATAGACAAACAAACAGAGACAACGCGCTTTATTCAGTTGGAGACGGCCTGCTTCGGACCTTGGAACTTGGCGACTGCTTTCAACACCTCCGAACACAACATCTGTGCAAATCCGAAATTTGCAATTTTGGGGCGTCTGAACCTTGGCAACCCTGACGCAAGCCGCAGTGACCAGGACTCGAAACAGCTGAAATTTCTGAAATCCAAACAACCAGCGCCAAGTGCTACCTGCAAGTTTCGGCGCTTTACATGTTCAAGCTTCAAACCTCTTGTCAAAGATGGCCCTCCTGAATCCGATAGTAGCAACCAGGAGAGGCGACGGCCTTTGCGCTTTGTCTCTTTGAGCTCGCTGCCCTCGAAGAGATACCGCTGAATCTGCAGCCACCTTAAGCGCCCGAAGGTCTCTGCAGGGTTTAGGTCCGTCGCAAGTACGTCGGAATAGACGTCTGGTGAACTTGATTCAGCGCTAGGCTTCTAGGCTCTCGGCGCGGAGCTCACCCACGACACGGGTCAAGCAAATCCAGCTTTGCAAATTAGCGGTGAGTGGTAGACTGCCGTGAACACCCGCTTTTACGCAGGCCGCATCGCTTTGACATTCCCCAACCAATGGATCCGCGGCCCAAACAGCACTGCTCAACAACATCGCTACAACCGCCTCTGGCTGCGCTCCTTCAACCCTGCTAAAAGCTGTGTCTGCTGGGGTTGCGTAGGGGTTAGGCTCTGGCATTCTCGTCGGAGGACCACATGGTCAATTGCAGACACAGATTTTGAACTACTATCGATCGAACTACTATACCTCATCCGCATGCCAGCTGCCAACTCCCCTTAATACAGCAGAATCGGGAACCCGCCCAGCTGAATTCATTCACAGCGGCTCGAGCCACACCCAGGCGTGGATGTACTTGAGCTTTCGCTTGCCATCCTAACGGGCGCACAAGCATCTGCTTCCCTCAACGGTCTCCAACAGAATGCACTTCTGGAGGCTGATACCTACAATCTTTACACAAAGGCTTTGAGGTGCGAGCTCACCTGCTTACATCCCAAGTACGGCTGGAACCTGTAACGCCAACCAACAGTAACCGGCCTTGTCCGGATGCTCGAACTCCAGCGTGTTCAGATCCGTCAATGGCAAACCCGTACATACGATGTCCACCGTGTAGAGATGGTACATGGTCAGCAGTCCTCGGGCTCTCGCGGCTCGAGGCAGAGATTGAGAGGTGAGGGAATAAATGATGAGTATGGTTCCTCGCAATCCGACAGTCCTGGATAGCTTTTGGACTTCTCTAGCTCGATGATGTGGTCCACGAAGTGTTCGTTGACCACCTGCAGCAAGGCGTTTGTAACAGACAGATGCCCAAGCCTCCAGGCAGGGCTCTGAGACGTCACGTGCTGCTTTGCAGCTCTTAACCTCCTCCTCCTCCTCCTCCTCCTGCTCGCCTCGAGGGGGCAGGTGTAGTTTGGGTCGTACTCCGGCGCGGGTCTTCCCAACCCAATCTTCATGGTCCTGAGCACCAAGCGATTCTGGCGAGTAATCAACACTTACACGCCTTGGTGGTGAGAGGTGAATCGACCACTGGATCTATGCACCGACTACCTGCGGCCACAACCTCGAGTGTCCCCTCTTCCTCGCAAGAACAGGAAGCTACAGGCGAATTCTGAGGCACTTTTAACTTACATAAGTAGTTTGGCACCGAAATTACGGCGAACGCTGGAATATAGTGTATCGAGCTTCGACTCCACCACCCGCTGCATCTCTTCCTCGGTAACAGCCCGCCGGCACACCTCGGAGGCGATGCTGGCGGTCCAAAATGGTACCCTATAAAATCCGTAAAGCCCACAACGCCACATCCTCGAAACCCTCTTGGAAGCCGGAAGGGGGCTGTCTTCAGCTGTCCATCCTATCATCCAAGAACCCAAGAGGGTAGATGGGGTCAAACCCAAAGCTGAAGGCGGGCAGGGGCATCTGCAGCTTTATCAACAGAGTGCCGGCGGGTTGGCTTCCAGTTGTTAGTGACCTGGCTTTGAGGCCAAAAGCCCCCCGCCGAACAAGCGATTCGACATGGTCTTGAAAGACGCCCGGGTACTATGTCCCCAGATCGGTATCCTATGGAAGATCTGGCGCCTGTATGCGCCGGCATCGGCGCATCACACCCTTGAGAAGGGATGCCGATACCATGGGGCCACGATGCATGGCGAACCAAGGGAGATCTTCATCCTTGCACTGTGGCAATGTATTGGCTCAGCAGATTTCTAGTCATAGCACGGTCGCATAAGAAGCAAAGTCGGGCGTGCCCCAAGCCACCAGCGACTGCCCGGGTAGAACGGCGAGGAAGCCGCTGCGCACTGCATGGATCTGCCGCACCTCTCGCAACTGTTCCTGGACCGCTGTGCTGTCACCTCCGGCGCGGCTATCACCCCAGGTTACGACCGATCCATCATTCAACAAAGCTGCGAAGGCGGAACCGGAAGCATGGACTTGCCGCACGTTCTTGAGCCTTTTCCGGACATGTGAGCTGTCACCACCAGCTTGGGAGCAGCCCCAAGTCACAACCGATCCATCGTCCCGCAGCGCCGCGAAGGCATTGGCGGCGGAGGTCCCTGCCACTTGCTGCACGTTCTTCAGCAAGCGCTGCACTCCTTTACGGGCACGACAGCTTTGGTCGCCCCATGACACAACGGAGCCGTCCTCAAGCAAGGCCGCGAAGGCTGCCTCTGAGGGAGAGATTTCCTTCACACCCTGGAGTTTGGCGTCGACCCGGCTGGAGTCTCCGCCGGCATTGCGCCATCCCCAGGTCACTACCGAGCCGTCGCCACAGAGGGCAGCAAATGCGTAGGAGTTAGCTGACACTTGGCGCACGCCCCTGAGCTGATCCTTGATGTCGCTGCTTGAGTCCACTGTGCCCCAGCTAAGCACGGATCCATCCCCAGTCAATGCTGCGAAGGCAAAGCCTGTGCTTACTATCTGCTGCACATCCTTCAGCTGCGCTTGTACGGAAGAACTGTCACCGCCAGTCTGAGTCAAGCCCCAGGTGACCACAGAGCCATCATCCATCAAAGCAGCAAAGGAAAAGGCAGAAGCAATGAGTTCCCGGACGCCCGACAGTTTCGGAGCCGGCATGTTCTCCAGACCCAGCGGGCCCCAGACTTCCACGGAGCCATCCTCCGTAACGGCAGCTAAGGCTGCACCGGCCGCAGCCACCTGCTTGACATTCCTCAGTCGCTCGCGCACCGCCCAGCTATCTCCCCCATGGGAGGTGTCTCCCCATGTCACGACAGAGCCGTCATACATGATGCAAGCCCAACAGTAGGAGCCCTCAACGAGTTGCAAAGGCCTCGTCTGAAGAGTTAGCACATCACCGTCACACAGCTGGGCCTGTCTCACGGTCCCTGCAGAAAGGCTCTCTCCTGCACTGGTCCACAACTTGCCTCTGCTTCCAAGTTGGCCCTGTGCCAGGCGCTGGAGCTCACAAACAGAGCTTTCGGGCGCCACTTCCACCAACGTCCTCCTCCCACTCAACAAACACACTTCAATACAAAGTGTAGCCATGCAGTCTTGATGTGGTTTGAGGAGAGGGGTGTTCTGGCATTTCAAGGGCCGACTGTCACATCTCACGGACAGGCTACACGGCCGCTCGCCAGGGCCTGCACTACACCTGCCAGGTCGTGCCGTGAATGGAGCCGAAATACAATTATCGACGAAAACCATATCCAACATCTGAAGCACCAGAAACAACCCACCCGAGACGCAAACCGCCAACCAGCGAATAGATCGAACAAGGTGGGTCTGACTGTAACACACTTTCAGGGCATGTCTTGGCCTTGAAAATCCGCAAGCAAGCTGTGCACTGGCTTGTAATCTTCATGACCGCTTCCGTTCCATTCGACCAAGGAGCCTCGTGAAGATTTTCTTCCAAGGGCATTTCGTCAGTCGTCAATTTCTCTGACAGGAGACCATTCCGCGTTCGGGTGCGGCCATCTCCTTGGATGCCAATCAAGTCGAAGCAGTGAAACTGTTCTTTCGAAGTGGGGGATCAGGAACTCAGAACAAAACAAAATACTCTTAGCGGAAGCTTATATTGGACAGCTTAGCTACAGTTTGCAGGCTGTGGTTTGGATTTCAGAGCTGATGCATGCAGGCACCATGCCAGTCTTGCGACAACGAGGACTGCATGACCCGTCGAGTGCACGGCATCCAAACTTCTGCGCCCTTTTTCTGTTCGTGCTTGATTTGTTTTCTCTCTCTTTCTTTCTGCAGGGTTATGGGCAAGAGGGTAGTCCCCCCTGCCCGCGCCAGCTCTCTCTCTCTCCCTCTCTCTCGTTGGCTGTTGCAGCTAAGAAGACTGGGCGTGCCAAGCTAGGTCCAAGTTGGCGGCTTGACTTTGGGGCTACTGTCTCCGAGTAAGGCGTGGGAAACAAACAGTATATTTGCCACCTCGGAGATCGAGAAGCTACAGTACTGCTCAACACAAGATGGAGTCCAAACATTCACAAAACTGGGTGTCTCTACCACGGTTGACAGACAGAACCGAAAATATCAAAGACATTGCGCAAAGCCAAAGGGCAAATCGTGTGGATTCAGACTCAGCCTTGCAAACGCATGTCTGAGACAAGCAGCCGTACTGCTGCCATGTGTTGAAAAGGAAAATGCCTCGCTCATATCTGTCCGGCGAGGTTACCTGTCCATGGCATCACCCAGAATGTTAAAACCTGTTTCATGCAGGGCTGAGTATCGACAAGGACCTTAACGCCGATAAGGAGGCTTAATTTCGACTGGGCACTTTACTCATAGCTCGGAGTTTTCTGTGCAAAATGCTCGAGCCCACTATAGTAACCCCTCATCAGGAGCCAGCCTATATGGGTAGTTCTCTAAACTAGGGTCCGTTTTTTGGTCCCCAATACAGTACGACACCCGTATGAGAAGGGCCCTGAAAGGGACCCTAATTTAGAGAACTACCCATATAGAACCCTTATAGTACCCTTGTAGATCCCTTTAAGGAACCATGACAAGGGGATCCTACTTTAGAGAACTAGCCTCATCCCATGGTTGTGGATCGATAAGGAAGAGGATGAGAATGGGCGACCGACAAGGGAGCTTCGAGATCCGAGCCGGGTTATAAGATAATCAAGGTGATGCTGCAACTCCTCCTCCTACTACTTCTTTTCGCTACAAATACTACCACCACTCTTGTTGCTGCTGCTACTGAAGCTACTCCTCCTCCTCCTCCTCCTCCTCCTACTACTACTACTACTACTACTACTACTGCTACTACTACTACTACTACTACTACCACCACTTCTTCTACTACTACTACTACTACGACGACGACGACGACGAAAAGTGCTATTTGTTACATCCTACATACTGCGTACGACGGCACTGCTACTACTCCTGCTGCTGCCGTTACTACTGGTAAGGCTAGTCAGCTACTAGTACTGCATGAGTCTGATGGCAGTATTGCAGACAAGAACACCGATGGTGAGCTTCGCTCTACCATATGATCTACTATAATTACTATAATCTACTATAAAAAGTATCATCTACTGTAATCTACTAGTGGTCAGAGAGGGAATGGAAGTAGGTGTAAGAGCAGGAGGAGGAGGAGGAGGAGAGCATCAGCATCACGCTTATCTGCTTTATTCTTCGACACATTCTTGAAGTTGCAGAGCTCCACCTAGAAATCAGTTTCATGTATCCAAGCAACACAGCATAACAAGATGTGCGGCATGGCTTCATTGCCGAACCTATCCTTTCAGCTGCATCATCACAGTTATGCTATAATAGTAATCTTAACGGTAACTATTAAAAATCATAACCATAACAATAGTACTAAAACTGAAAATCATAAAAAATAATAATAATATAACATTATTATCATCATTATCATTATCATTATTTTTATTTTTCTTATTTTTTGTTTTCATATTTTATTATATCTTATGTATATATATATATTATGTATGTATGTATGTATGTATGTATGTATGTATGTATGTATGTATGTATGTATGTATGTATTTATCGCTTCAGCTATCCTTCCAGCATCGGGCCTTCGCCCGAAGAACATGGGTAGTTCGCACAGGAATCAGACTGCCATCAGCTGCCCGCCAGAGCTCCAATGCAGCTTCGTTCAGCTTGATCTCCTTCAACAGGGGCAGGTAGCATAGCGACTTTCGACTCGGCAGCAACACTTCGGCTCAACAGGTTCTCTCGCGTGACGAGGCCCAGTGCTTCCTACTGTCAGCATCGCGTGGATTTCGCAACGTGTGTGAACCGATATTGCTTTTCCTCAACTGCTTGGTGTTGCGATGTCTTTGTCTCCAACGAGTGTGTTTTTTGGCTACATTGACAAAGGGCACATGAGCACAAGACCGGCTTGTCGAAGCTGGAGTAGCAGCCCTGCCAGTGGATGGCTTCACACCAGAATCCCGGCTCTCCTTCCAGAATTTGCTGACGCCCTTGGTGTTGTCTTTGCCCCAGTCTGCCGTGTCCAAGCCTGGCAACTATGAGGAAAGCCCCCATCGTCGTCTAGAGGAACCTGTGGCAGTGTCACGATCTACATGACGTTGATTGCCACCTAGGACTTGCAATAGTCCGCTTTTCTGCAAGATGCACTATTCAATTTCTGACTCAGTGGTGCGAGTAAGACAGCGGCAGAGTAATGGTTCACTTACCATGCGAAGAAAGCTTGCTGCCCCCCGAATGGGCGTTTTGCATACTTTGCAACCACAGTACCCTTGGTCATGCGGGGTACGATCTACGACTCCTGCGTTGACCTTCGAAGTCAGGTCTGGCACTTCCTGACACATCAACTTCCCAAGCCGAAAGACAGGGCCTCAATGGAAGAGATAACGCGGAAAGGTTCAAGGGAAGTGTCTTCTTCTGACGTCCAACTTCTCCCTAAGTGGCTGCCTTTGCACTCTTGCGGGAGCCAGGGCACCTTTGTCCAGGAGCCAGGCAGCCAGGGACTCTGCATCCGGCACATCCTTGTGTGCTCCGGCTCACGGCTTCACAAGGGCTTCGACTTCGGATGGCACACGAGGCTCAAGTTGTCGAAATGCACTGCAGGAAGACAACAGCGAACCTGCAACACACCAAGAGCTCGCATCAAGGAGGAGCTGCTTGACGTCAGGACCAAATTGGGCAGACAACCGTGCTCCTACCGCATAACTGGCATAAGTGTCGGCTGCAGCAGGTTTCTGCATTTCAATCTCGACGCTCCACAAAGAAACGGCCAACACTGGGTTAACTGCACCCATACGAGTGTCAGGCTTCTGTGTAGTATACTATCGTGTAGACAGTAACGTATAGACTATCGACTATACAGTACAGTGCTACACAGTGCATTCTTTAAGCCCTTATCAAACGAGCCAGGCGTCGCTCAGCGAGGCGCTCTGGATAAGTTCCCCGTCCGTTAGCGGTGCGGGGAGGTTCGACGCGGCCACCATCGCAAAGATGCGACGATAAGGGGAACAGGATCACAGCGCCTGAAAGAGTCCCTTGGCTGGAGGTTATGAGAGCTGGGCTAAGTCTGCGAGAGGCTTTGGGCGTCGAGGAGAGGATCTATGGATCCTCTGGTTGCGGTGAGGTGCAGGAGTGGGTACTTGGGCTAGAAGGATGCTTGGGGCACCAGATGGTGTTGTCAGAGTCGCTAAAGTGTATGGGGTTGCGCGCTCCTGCGAAAGCTCGTAGTGGTGGCATCTGCAAGGCTGGTGTTCACCTGCGTTTACAATGACTGCGTGTCTGTCAATGGTTTGAGCCAGAGAGATGCATGCCAGCTGTGTGTGGTCGGCGTTGCTTTCGCCCTGCGAGTTTCATGCATAGAATAGGTCTGCTATGTGGAGGCTTCCACAGTTCATATACGATGCCACTAAGACCGCAAAAGGCTGAACTTGCAAAAGCTGGATCGACAGTCACACTGAAATCATCGCATTGTGGCAACAGTTAGTCTGCACCCGCATAAGCGACGCGCAAAAGCCGAAGACAAGCTAACGATTGTCCTGCACAAGACGTGTTTTTTTCAGCCGTCGCGGCAGAACGGCAAGAGCTACAGATATGAACGGGAGCTATGGCTTGTACAAGACTGATCTCTGACACACACACACACACCCACACAAAATACATTAAGAGTGCTCCTCACCTGGGCTATGGTGTGTATTGGGTGGACATGGATTCAGTGTTTGCTTCGGTCTTCGCTTCTGTGCCAAGCCAGGCTTTTCGTGGCCGACTCAGAACTGAACGTAGGAAGGCTGGTCATTGCCTTCTGCCTCGGAAGAAACTGCAAATATAATATAGTATAATATATTATAATATAGTATAATATAATATAATAAGCTTTCTCTGCATGGCTTGGAATGAGGGCTTGGCCATTGGAGTTCGCTGACAGTGGTGGTGACAGATTCGTACGTCAAGGTGTGTCTCGAACACTGGTACCACTGGACCAGAGGCAGGAACTGCCTCCATCGGCTACAACAAGTAGGCTGTTAGGGTACCACAGGGCAGCAGGAGAAGCGGTCGGAGGCAATCGACCTGCAAAACCTTGAGAGCCCAGATTGAAGCAACTACCCAGAACCAGCACACTCAATTCTTCATCTGGGGGGTCTGTGGACCTAAGCAGCTGCCAGCGACGCCCTCGAAGATTCAAATCAAAGATGCTTAGCCAGGCGCAGCTCGCACCGTCGGATTCCTTCTATTGCAGAGCAAGATACTATCCGCTCTTCCGACTGGTAGCTGTACATGGTGGGGAGCAGCTTCTGACCTTGGCGCAGCAGCGAAGCATGGCGGCATGGTGCTTGTCTTGCCGCCACAGGTATCAAACTTGTGTATACTCGTACGGGGTACTGCCGGTACCCATAGACACAGTGGAACATCCATCGAGTTGCTCCTTCACTTCCTCAAGCTCCTGTAGAAGAAAAAGAAAGGGGCGGTAGGGCCGGTACGGGAGCCGCAGGTGCAAAAAATGCCCCATGTGATCCTCATGACCAACCGTTCCTAGATCATCACGATTGATCATTCTTGTCCATGTCGATATTGGCACGCTTTGCAATTATGAAGGTCAACATGCTTGTGATTTCAGCCTATTGCTGTCGTAGCTGCTAGATCCTACAGCATGTATGGTCTGCGCACAGGTGCCAACTTGAGGAGTGCAGGAAGTCCCAATTGGTGACCTATACTTTACAGACTTTTAGACCTAGAACAGCTCTAAGTAGAATTTTCTGCTCATTCGAAACACGAGCATGCACGAGAACAAGTCGTGATTCCTCAGGACCAGGCCAAGACGACCCACCACTGCACTTTCGGAAGTTGGTGGCCGATGGGGACCCTGCCATTCATAGCTTCACTCGACTGCTGCATCTCAGAGATCTAAGTATGCGGATAGGCACACCGCCAACGACTTGCTTCCAAGACCTTGCGAAGGCAAACAGGGTCTGAGGCGCCGCCAGCTGAAACCACACCAGCAGCTGCAACAGACCTTAGCCCAACGACAAAACTGTGCCCAAACGAACGGAGCTGCCTGCTCCAAAGATATCAGGAGCTCGGACTGCACTGTGGCGGCGGCCGTTGAGCAGAACGATCGCCACCACAGTCAGCAAAGGCATCACGACCAGTGCCAGAGCGAAATGCGAGTTCCTGAACTGCAAGGCGTTTGATGGAATCAGAATCCCATGGAATCTCCACAAATTGCACTAGTATGACTTGGGCAAGGGAGTGACGAGCGGGAGGACACAAGTCTCAGCTCGAGGAGTTGCCCTGCACAGATTGTCTTCGCCCACAGAGCTGTATAGCATTACCATGGGCAAGCACAAAGCTCACAACCGAAATCTGCTGCATCGGGTTGTCGCCACTGTGCGCACCGTTTCGGACCCAACGAAGCTGCCCCAGCGGCTGAGTTCAGGCACAAAGCGATACTCCTCACTGCAAAGCCCCGGACGCCATTGAGACATCTTGCTCCAGGTGTGTGGCCGGCTCCTGGCCAAATCTGCTGCAAATGCAATAATACTCTCACATCCCACCCCGCATCTTCCTGGAAACGAAAGGATCTTGCACTCTGGTGCAAGCCAATTCGACTATTTGCGGCTTGCCGGACAACATGCGATCACGAGGAACACACAAGATCCCAGGAAGAAAGACTATTCTGGCTAGCCGCCAAAAGGCTCGAACCCTGCCCAACAGGTTCCCAACTATGGTTTTCCTCCCCTGTACTGCTGATGGAAGATTCACCGGAAGCCAAGGTTCTGCTTCTGCATGGTGTCCTTATGGAAAGCCCGACGTGTCGTCCGAACTCAGCCACAAAGAACCGTAACCCAGAACCACTGCAACAAGTCCCTCCACACTGGCCCCTTCCAGAACGAAGGACCTCAAGCAGTCTACAACCATCCACTTACAGGCCGGCGGTTTGCTTACAGTTGGCAGCTAGCAGACCCTTACTTCCTTACGCCTTGAGGTCGCTGACGGCGTCGTGCTCGTACTTAAAACTGACACAGCAACTTCTACTGCGAATGCTGCTCCGGATACGAAAATTTAAAACGATGCTGACATTGGACGCCAAGGCAGTGAACGCTGTGCAGCTTTCAGGCTCCCTTTTGAAGGCAAGAGTCTGAGGAGGCTGCTCTGCGAGGATGTCTAGCAGATTCTAACAGTCTAGCAGCCAATTGCAAGAAAACTCTGGTTTTTCCCGATTAGCAGGGGCCCCGAACCGTTTGAAAACCAGAGCGCTGGCCAACTCCAGGACTCTCATGAAGCTCTTCCCAGGGGTTGTAGAAGCGAGCCAGGATCACATTGTGCCACTGCAGGAAGATGGGATACTTCACCACCTCGCATGCGGCTGCAGACTCTATTCAACTCTAGTCTACGTGCAACTCTGTACGGCCAACCGCATTTTCATGCACATGAGATGGCTGAAGCCTGCCCGCCCACCAGAAAAACCGTTGAGGCCAGCAACATGCTGCGGCTACACTCTACACGCAGGTCACAGGGACACACACATGCCGCTGCCCCAATCTTACTCCGGGCAAAGCCTTTTTGAAGTGGGCGGAGAAGTCCTGCACAGCCAGCTCGTAGAACTTCAGCTTCCTGGGCAAGACTCCGATCTCCCACATCTGAGGATCCTTTCCAACACCCGCCAGAAGAAATCTTCGCCTCTCCATTGCAGGCTGCTCGTCTCCACTATTCCAAAGTTGTTTCAGTCGTTAACCTCACAAAGGCCCTCTGAGACTCCAGCATCTGGTCTGTCTCGCGAATGCCACCTGTCTCCCACATATTTCGGCGGGCTGGGCTTGGGAGCTCGGTCGTCGATTTGGGGCTTCATGGCTGCTGACGTCCTAAGTGCCTCTAAACAGGACCCCTGTCAACGAGAGACTCGTGATAAACCTCCTTTACAGAGGTGTAGCATACGCACGGCTGCTGCGGGCAGATCTCTTCTTCCGTCTTACAGCCAAGCTACGTACAGGCTGTACCGTACAGGTCTCTAGCTGTAGAACCATGTGCCAACCAGCAAAATATGATGCCCAATATCTGACATGCAAGCGACAATGATCTAGTAAACATTTTAGGGCCAAAACTGCCGTGCCTAAACAAAAGTGCGTCCATCCACTCATGCCATGGAAATGCCTTAAGGACTGTAGGTACACTGCAGGTGGCGTCGCAGCACAAAACCTTTAGATGAGATTTCAGCTCCAACGAAGCATGCTCAGGATCGTGCCCACATGCGCCCCGGGCACGTTCCAGTCCCCACCTCAAGGCGAAAGACAGGTTGGAGCTGCAGCAGACAGGTTTCGTTTTGTTGGCGAGTTTTGTCGCTTCGGCTCCAAGAAACTGTCTGATTTGATTTTGTACCCCACTATGACTTTTACCATCGTGACCCATGGAACCCGCAATAGAACGAGGCTGTGGGTCGCCTTCCGAGTTCAACTTCCCAGAGGAAGTGATTCTGCTAATCGCCAAAGAATGAATGAGCGCCGAAATCAGCTCTCACCTACCTGAGCCTTCCCGAAAAACTGTACTGTAAAGGCCCTCGAGACTTCACTTCCCTGGCGTAGCTGCACTTGGCCGTAGCTTAGCTTGCTACTTTCGAAGCTCTGGAGATTGGGTCCGTGATGAAGCGGCTTGGAGTTGCGGAGGGAGGTGTGATGGACAAGTACAGAAGCCACCCCAGTCGAAGGTGTTTGCCAAAGTCAGTTGTCCACCAGTCTGTTGCGCCCTTTTTTTCGCGCTTTGCAGCATCGACGCAGTCTCGACTGGGCATTTGTAGCCAACTTTGTTTCAGCCGAATGTAACTTATGTAGGTCAAGCCATTCTTCCAATGCTCGACACCAGGATCTGCGTGCAAGCTCCAGAAGCGAAACAAGCTGTCATAGATGCATGCATAAGTAAATGAATCGAACAATGTCCACAATTACAGCAACAACATATGCTGACAGGGAGCATCACCACCGCCACATATGGTCCCGTGTCGCCGCGTCGTTGCCCCCCCCCCCTCCCCCCTCCACAGCAGCCCAGCCAGGCCTCTCATCCGAGCAAACAGTCACAGGGATGCAACCCCCGCCCCCGCCCCCCGCCCTCCCCACACAG